>CM067169.1:6207454-6421004 GCA_034093135.1 Erigeron breviscapus | reverse complement strand
ACAACGGTGATACCGGCATGGAAGTGGGAAAGGATTGCAATGGACTTCGTTACGAAGTTACCGAAGACAAGAAACGGCCGTGATACCATATGGGTGATTGTGGATCGATTGACAAAGTCGGCACACTTTTTAGCCATTCGTGAGACCGATAAGTTCAACACCCTAGCGCGTTTGTACATTAAGGAAGTGGTGGCAAAACATGGAGTTCCGGTTTCTATTATCTCCGATAGAGATAGCCGGTTCAAATCAAATTTTTGGGAAGCTTTTCAACGTGCAATGGGTACTTAAATTGACATGAGTACGGCGTTCCATCCACAAACGGATGGGCAAACCGAAAGAACCATCCAAACGCTTGAAGATATGTTGAGGGCTTGTGCTATTGAATTTGGTGGAAGTTGGGAAGATCACCTACCGCTAGTGGAGTTCTCATATAACAATAGTTACCATGCGACTATCCAAATGGCCCCGTTTGAGGCGCTTTATGGTAGAAAGTGTCGTTCTCTCACTCGCTTGGGCGGAAATAGGCGAGAGCCAACTTATTGGGCCGGAAGTAATAATTGAAACAACAAAAGTGATTTCAAAAGTTAAGGAGAGATTACAAGTGGCCCGTGAAAGACAAAAGAAATACGCCGATGTGAGGCGTAGACCCTTGGAGTTCATGTTGGTGATCATGTACTTTTGAAGGTCTCCCCGTGGAAGGGTGTTGTTCGTTTCATCAAGAGAGGCAAGCTTGCGCCAAGATACATAGGACCTTTTGAAATCATAGAACGTGTGGGCAAGGTGGCTTACCGGCTAAAGCTACCTCAAGAACTTAGTGGAGTGCACAACGTGTTCCATATTTGTAATTTAAGGAAGTGCTTGGGATCTTAACACCCGTTTCGTAAAAATATGGATTTCCAAAAATTTTGCCTAACGGCGTTAAATCATGCGGAAACGATTTAGGAAAATACTCAACTAAGGAAAACAGTTGAGAAACATAAGTGGTGTTACTAATAGCATCAATCAGTAATAAAAGAAATCCATAAGATTGCCCAACATAAAGCAATCATAACATAACATATCATTAACCACCGTTCATCATAACATATCATATCGTAAACATATCATTAACCACCGTTCATCATAACATATCATATCATAAACCACCGTTCATCATAACATATCATATCGTAAACATATCATTAACCACCGTTCATCATAACATATCATATCGTAAACATATCATTAACCACCGTTCATCATAACATATCATATCGTAAACATATCATTAACCACCGTTCATCATAACATATCATATCGTAAACATATCATTAACCACCGTTCATCATAACATATCATATCGTAAACATATCATTAACCACCGTTCATCATAACATATCATATCGTAAACATATCATTAACCACCGTTCATCATAACATATCATATCGTAAACATATCATTAACCACCGTTCATCATAACATATCATATCGTAAACATATCATTAACCACCGTTCATCATAACATATCATATCGTAAACATATCATTAACCACCGTTCATCATATCATATCATATCACAAACATATCATATCATAAACCACCGTTCATCATAACATATCATATCGTAAACATATCATTAACCACCGTTCATCATAACATATCATATCGTAAACATATCATTAACCACCGTTCATCATAACATATCATATCATAAACCACCGTTCATCATAACATATCATATCGTAAACATATCATTAACCACCGTTCATCATAACATATCATATCGTAAACATATCATTAACCACCGTTCATCATAACATATCATATCGTAAACATATCATTAACCACCGTTCATCATATCATATCATTAACCACCGTTCATCATAACATATCATATCGTAAACATATCATTAACCACCGTTCATCATAACATATCATATCGTAAACATATCATTAACCACCGTTCATCATAACATATCATATCGTAAACATATCATTAACCACCGTTCATCATAACATATCATATCGTAAACATATCATTAACCACCGTTCATCATAACATATCATATCGTAAACATATCATTAACCACCGTAAGGCACAGGTTATGCATAACACTTAACATCTAATTAGCTCGAGCATTTATCGTATTTAGTTTAGATTTCCACCTTTAACCTAAACTAATCCATACTATCATCTTTTCACGTTAGGGCCCTTAAAACGTGCACGTGTCATGGCAACCTAAAAAAAGGTCTAGTGTTCTAGATGAACAAGCCACATATACATGCACATAACAACATTACAACATATCATTAACCACCGTTCATCATAACATATCATATCGTAAACATATCATTAACCACCGTTCATCATAACATATCATATCGTAAACATATCATTAACCACCGTTCATCATAACATATCATATCGTAAACATATCATTAACCACCGTTCATCATAACATATCATATCGTAAACATATCATTAACCACCGTTCATCATAACATATCATATCATAAACATAACTACGGGGAAGCATCATAGGCATCGTCATCATTATTCCCCGAGTACCTCCCATATCAACCCAACCACATTATAGGTTATACATTACCGTTATGGAGGTTATAGTTTATGAAACCATTTATGTTGCACCCTCAGCGTGACAAAAGTAGTGTATCTTACCTCGTAGTAGTCTGTGCGCGCAAACAAAAGCTAACAGTGCTTATTAGTAATCCCCGACACCTATCGTACATTAACATATGAAGTATAAGTCATTTGGGACCTTAAATGGACTTGAAAACGAACTTAGATTTGTTCTTACGAACTTAATTCCATAAAACGAACTTAACTTTCTGATAAAAACGAACTTTAAATTCGTTTGCCAAACGAATTTAATCATCCAATCAAACGAATTTAGACATCTCAAACGAACTTAATCTTTGTTTCCAAAACGAATTTAGACCCAAAACGAACTTAGAAAACGAATTTGAACATCAAACGAACTTAGATTTCCAGAAAACGAATTTAAGCTTCAGGAACGAATTTAAACTCAACTTCGTCCAGAAAACGAATTTAAGCTTCAGGAACGAATTTAAACTCAACTTCGTCCAGAATTCAGAAAACGACCCTTTTCTTCATTTTTTCCAGAAACGAACGACCAAGGCTTCTTCCAAAACACATTTTTGACATAATTAAACATCTTTCGATCATCAAGATCGTTTATACACCCGTTAAACACCATTATGAACATCAATTAACCAAAACATCCTTTAAACTCTAATTAATTGCAAAACCCTTTTAAAATCAGTTTTGAATCAATATTAAAACATCTTTTGATCTGAAAATACAATTAACAACCCATTGATTACCTGATTGCTTTGATAGCCAATTGAAAGTAATCCAAAATACTCAATCAATTCAACCAAAACTTGATCAAAATCGGTTAAGGAATTGGAGAGGCTGTGCAGGTGTTGTTAATTAGATTAATTACTGGAAAATGATCCTAGATTAGGTTAATCTTAACTTAATCCCGTTTTTAACTTTACACCTTTGGCAAAACTAGTCCCTGGACTTCATATCGACTTTATTTCACATTAAAACACCTATTGGGGATACATATAACACACCAAAGCACTTTCGCACACTACATAGGCCTTTTACACATCATTTAATCCACTTTATTGTCACTCATTAAAGATAATTAAATCTTACATATTGGGCACATAAACATATAAACACGTATTTCCACGTAACATATCACGGACTTAGAATTTGACCTAACGACGTTAGTCAACATATACGTTTAAGTTTTGGGATGTTACACGGACCCTACTCATCACGTGCCCTTGGACGAGATACAAGTAGACAAGAAGCTCAACTTTGTTGAAGAACCGGTAGAGATTGTGGATCGTGAATTCAAGAAGCTAAAGAAAAAGCGCTATACGATAG
Source organism: Erigeron breviscapus (assembly GCA_034093135.1). Lineage (NCBI taxonomy): Eukaryota > Viridiplantae > Streptophyta > Magnoliopsida > Asterales > Asteraceae > Erigeron > Erigeron breviscapus. The sequence goes on along the minus strand of CM067169.1, from coordinate 6,417,078 downwards.
TCAAGGTTCGTTGGCATGCTAGACGTGGAGCCAAATTCACTTGGGAGCGGGAAGACTTCATGAAGTCAAAATATCCGCATTTGTTTAGTGATTAGGGTTCCATCGAATTTCGGGACGAAATTCCCTTAACGGGGGAATAATGTAACAACCGTGCATTTTGACTTTTGACTATGGGTACGTTTCCTAAGTTTTTGATTAATCAATATATGTTCAAGTGCAATTTAAGGTTCATTTAAGTGCAATGTGTTCATATGGGTCAATTTATTGTACAATTAGAGACTTATGTGCAAGTGGAGACCACTAGTTAGTGCAAATCGACTTTTACTTAAATAACATCTAATTTAAACTAGTAAAAATGATATGGATCCTATCCATGGGTTATACCCAAACCCATGACCCACCCAAGTAAACAAACCCTATCCTCCTTCCTTCACTCATTTCTTCCATCCATTCATTCATCTTTTTCCTCTCTCTCACTAAATGCCCCTACACTCTAAGTCTCTCCCTCTCTAAAATTCTAGTTCATTTATTGTGATTTCAAGTGGGATAATAACAAAATCATCATCCATATCATCATTATTACACCATATCAAAATCTCAAGGTTTCAAGTGCAAGGGAAAGCTTCAATTAGGTTAATTTCGGATTTGATTGCTTGTGGAAGTTTTGGTAAGTGTTTTCTAGCTCAAATTCATCATTTCTAGTTATTTAACTTGTATTACACCTAAATCTAAGCACTCTTGGTCCTTATAGCTTCAAAATCCGAAATTAGGGTTTCTAGTTATCTAAATTAGGTCAAATTCGATTTGGGTCAAAAGCCATGTTTTGGAATGGAACTATTGAGTGGGTTATGTCCAAATGAGTTTGTTATGTTCAAAAACGGGTCAAGGAACTCCTCAAAACGATTTATAAGTCGAAAACAAGGCTTTGGGTCGATTTTGTGTTCAAATGGGTCAAGATCGAATTTTAACAAGAAAATGTGTTAAAGGTTGGTTTTGGGTGATGAAACATGTTTAGTTATGTTCAATTATGTTTAACTATGTTCAAAAATGGGTCTCGAAGTTGTGCAAGTCGATTTCATGGCTTAAATGTTGAGATTTTAGGGTTTTGGGTCGTGTTTGTGCCAAGAACACCTGCTGGTGCATTGCTGGTCCAGAACAGGCGTAACTTACGCCCCTGTTGGCGTAACCTACGCCCCTCTCCATTTTCATTACGCCAAAACCTTACTGTTTACGCCCAAAACTCGTCCAAAATGCATGTTTCTGGAGCACCGTAGCCTACGCCCCCCTCTGGCGTAGGTTACGCCCCTTGAATTTTGCCCAGCGTAGCTTACGCCAAATCTCACCGTACCTTACGCCCATTGAGTTCCTCCTAGCGTAACCTACGCCCATAAGGGCCGTAGCTTACGGCTGTCTCTAATGGTCATTTTCCTGTTTTGATTTTAAATCGTATTTCACTTTCCTTGGGACACATCGAACTTCCAAACGGGTCTTTCCTTGTCTTCCAAATTATCGTACTCAGTTCTAATACGCGTTCAAGTCCCGGGTTAAATTCTAAAGTTCATAAATGCTAAATGAGGACATGGTTGTATATATATTGATACGTACATGTACATTATGATAGGTTGTGATCGCTTGGCAATTAATTGACGTTCTAGTTCACTTTAACTTCGGTAAATCAAGGCAAAGGTGAGTTTTCGTAGCCTCCCCTACTCTTTTAAGAGTCGGGCTGAAAAGTGTACTTCGTGCATGATGATATTATGTGACGTACATGTTGTGTGACGTTTTTGTTGATGTGAAATTTATGTGTTTAGTTGTATGGTTATTGTAAATTGTATATTGAGTTGTTATAGGTTAGTTGTGTATATATGGAGGACGGTAATGCCTTGAAAGGTTGGAGATGTGGTGGGAAGGCTGCGGGTGACCCTATATATAAGCATCAAAGGCCTCTCAAAGGTAGTATCGTACGAAGTATATACATATGATGTTTGGTTATGTGTGGACATTGATGGTCATGGATGAGTACATTTACGTGCAATTGAGTACAATGAGTACATTTACGTGCATTGTGTACAATGAGTACATTTACGTGCAATTGAGTACAATGAGTACATTTACGTGCATTTGGGTACAATGAGTACATTTACGTGCAATTGAGTACCATGAGTACATTACGTGTAATTGGGTGCAATGGAGTACATTACGTGCATTTGAGCACATTGGGTACAAGTGTGCAATTATTAGATCATGTTAATGCTCCTTATGCTTTTGTGACATTGTAACTTAATTGTTGGGTTCCCGGAATCCTCTTATTTTCATATAGTCTCGTTCTACGATAATTCCATCTTGTGTCATGCTTTTCGGTACATTTCGAGCCTAGCTTGGGGTGTTACATTTATGGATTACATGAAAATTCCAAGTCATATCTCTATACAAAACACCAAATATAATATATATATTTCTGGCCGTGAAGTCTCCATAGCCGCCACCATAAACACCGCTACTATTCCGACAACGAACCTTAATACCCAAATCTGAAACTTTTAAGTTAATCAATCTTATTTGTTTTTCACCCAAAAAAGTTTTTCACGAGAAACCTAATCAGTTGTGACTTGTGAGGAAGCCAAAATTAGATCTGGAATCAAAGGGTAGCGAAGCTACCGGTGGTCGCTGTCGGAGAGGCGGAACAAGGGACAATTGGGATGGCAGGGAAATCGAAGGTGTGTAGTGGTATTTTTTGATAGTTGTGTGTGTTTGTGAAATTGGTAGATGGGTTTTGCCGATCCAGTGAAACCATTGTTCAAGATTTTAGTAACTTCGTATCCAATGAAGTTTCCGACGTCGGTAGCGGTGGTTTTGAAATGGAAGTGGCTAGATGCTGATATGATACAAGGAAATATAAAGAAGTGGCTAAATTGAACTTTTTTTTTGTTGGAGCCCCAGAAAAGGTTTCAGTGACAAGTTGAGGGACTTTTCAAGTAATTAGCCCTTAAAAATAAGGATAAAACCGGCTAGCTACTGTACACGTCAGCAAAAAAGTGGTCACGGTCCTACTATAGTAGTTTTAGCCGTTTTCATACCCTCAAATAGAACTTTTTTTTGTTGGAGCCCCATAAAAGGTTTCAGTGACAAGTTGAGTGACTTTTCAAGTAATTAGCCCATATATATATCATCATATTTTTAGATAAAAGGATGTACATTCTTATAAAGCTTTTGAATAGTAACTTAGTAAATTTGATAGTGATATGAGTGTAGCGGAAGCTGACTTAGGGAAGACTGAAGAGTCAAGAGTAAAGGCTTTGGGGTAGGTGGTGTGTGTAATGATGGTGATTTGGACTTTAGAGAATGTGATGTGATGAGTTGTTTATAATAATTGTATATGCATTATTTAGTACGGAGTATTAGTTATACGTTAATTTTATTTTGATATGAACACTTTAACATGTATATATATATATATATATATATATATATATATATATATATATATATATATATATATATATATATATATATATATATATATATATATATATATATATATATATATATATATATATATATATATATATATATATATATATATATATATATATATATATATATATATATATATATATATATATATATATATATATATATATATATATATATATATATATATATATATATATATATATATATATATATATATATATATATATATATATATATATATATATATATATATATATATATATATATATATATATATATATATATATATATATATATATATATATATATATATATATATATATATATATATATATATATATATATATATATATATATATATATATATATATATATATATATATATATATATATATATATATATATATATATATATATATATATATATATATATATATATATATATATATATATATATATATATATATATATATATATATATATATATATATATATATATATATATATATATATATATATATATATATATATATATATATATATATATATATATATATATATATATATATATATATATATATATATATATATATATATATATATATATATATATATATATATATATATATATATATATATATATATATATATATATATATATATATATATATATATATATATATATATATATATATATATATATATATATATATATATATATATATATATATATATATATATATATATATATATATATATATATATATATATATATATATATATATATATATATATATATATATATATATATATATATATATATATATATATATATATATATATATATATATATATATATATATATATATATATATATATATATATATATATATATATATATATATATATATATATATATATATATATATATATATATATATATATATATATATATATATATATATATATATATATATATATATATATATATATATATATATATATATATATATATATATATATATATATATATATATATATATATATATATATATATATATATATATATATATATATATATATATATATATATATATATATATATATATATATATATATATATATATATATATATATATATATATATATATATATATATATATATATATATATATATATATATATATATATATATATATATATATATATATATATATATATATATATATATATATATATATATATATATATATATATATATATATATATATATATATATATATATATATATATATATATATATATATATATATATATATATATATATATATATATATATATATATATATATATATATATATATATATATATATATATATATATATATATATATATATATATATATATATATATATATATATATATATATATATATATATATATATATATATATATATATATATATATATATATATATATATATATATATATATATATATATATATATATATATATATATATATATATATATATATATATATATATATATATATATATATATATATATATATATATATATATATATATATATATATATATATATATATATATATATATATATATATATATATATATATATATATATATATATATATATATATATATATATATATATATATATATATATATATATATATATATATATATATATATATATATATATATATATATATATATATATATATATATAATATAATTTAATTTTTTATTTTATATATTGGATGAATATTATATCTTATATATATTTATACGCCCCGCGTGCCCCGACCATGGAATAAGGGGTAAGCCGACCAGAAACTTTCCGCGGCGATATCGCCGCGGAAAGTCGAATAAGACAAAACTTTCCGCGGCGATATCGCCGCGGAAAGTGCGGGCCCCCATGTCATTAATGGTTACTCTGACAATAACTAAAGATGACGAAAGTAAAGTCCGGATCCATTTTTAGATATCACTTCAGTTTCAATTATTTTACGATTTTTGTCAAAGACATCTACAGTCGCGTAGTTTTATAACATGTCACAATGATACGCACATTTCTTAGAATCCAACTAGTTCAAAGCAATGAAGAAACATCATTATGTAAACACAATTCTTCCACCAATCTTAATTTTAGATCGACCTTCAAACTTAGCATGCATATTTTATATTTACACACAACAAAATATATCCAAAATATAAATCTTACGAGTATTTTTCTTCCAATGGAATATGACCCCAACAGATAAAGTTAAAGAGAGTCACTGTAAAGAAGACAACCAGGCAATGGGAAGAGGCCATTATAGATGTTAAGTGCTTTCCTAAAATAGAAAGGATGGTCCACGTGTTAATATATGTGATGCTGACCCTGTTTCGTTATTTAAGGTAAATTATCTGACACTCTGGTCCTACCATTATTTACTACCTCCCATCTATCTTTCAGTGGTCCTTTCCTTACCCAACAATTTCCAACTTTACACATTACCCCCCCTCCATAAGATTTCTTTTCGTAAACGCTAAATCGTTAACGATTTTTTGGTTCAAATGTAATTGTTTAATTAGGTTTTTTAGTATAGATATAGATATATTTGTATAGTGAAGTGATCAAGTGAGAACAAAATTTTTAATGAGAATCGTGAGAACCACTAAAAAAATATCTCTAAGGGCTTAGCCCTTAGAGTTAAGGGCTTAGCCCGTACCGTATCAAACCGGCACCATCTCTTGAATCGCCGACATCAAATCCATACCATTCTCATATGTGTCCGGTGATAACCCCTTTAAAACGGATGGGGGCAACGCCCGTACTGTATCCATACGTTTTCAACACGTAACTCATGACTTTTTACCAAAAAAAAAAAATATTATTTTTGGAATGAGTTTTTGTTAAAAGAAAATAAAAAACAAAAAAAAAATTCAAAAAATAAAAAATTAAAAATTAAAAAACCACACCAAAAAAAATTAAAGAGGGAAGGAAACTAGTGGTTCTTACGAGTCTCTCTCATGTTTTGGTTCTCGCATTAACCATACCCTGTATGTATAAAACAAGATTTGAATTTCTAACAAAACAAGATTTCTTGTCACTAAACATTTGGTAATTAAAATAACCCAAAATTTAAATGATCGTTAAGGTTTATTTTCGCCTTACTAGCTTAAAGCTTTAACCTTACTAATAGACAAATGGACTATATTAATTTGCTCACTTATAAGTTATAACACTTTCATCGTACTTGACTTTTATGAGCAAAGTTATTATTTTAGCAACAACATCATACTTAACATAACGGAATTATGGATAATCATATGCTTTTCAGTCTTCTTTAGCAATTTGTATCTATTTATTTAAGATAGTTACTTCTAAATGTTAAATAGAGACAAGTGGAGTATGTTGAGTTAATCATGCGACTTTTACTTGTCTATTATACGTTTATGTCTCAAGGGGATAAAAGAAAAATGCTAAAGTGTGTTCTTTTGTCAAAAGCTAAATTTAGTGCTTGTATGGGAATATGCCATAAAGTGAATACTTTTAGCTTCGAATACAAAAAGCGTATTGTATTCTTTTTTGCCTCACCCAAAAGTATTCATATTCATTAGAGACGGTGACGTCCATTTGACCATGTGTTAGAACTTCATAAATGTCAAATCTAACATACTCTTCTTGTATGTATTCTTTTTGTGCTTTCAAAACTCAAACTCAATGTTCATTTGTATCATACCAAGCTTAAGAAGAATGCAAATTCCAAGTTCCTACATACCTTTTTAGTTATATACGAGTCATATGTCCGTGCAATACAGCGGCGATAGTGATAGCGGCGGGGGTGGTGGTGTCGACAACGGTGGCGGTGATGGATGGTGGGGGCGGCAATGATAGTGAATGTAAAAGTAATTGATGTTAAAGGAGGTAGTGTAGTTATTTTAAGGGTTGAGGAATTTGTGTTGTAAATTATTTCATTAAGGGTATTATAGGTATATTAGGTAAGAGATGTTTAAATTAGTGAATAAAGAAGAGGGGTATTTTGGGTAGTTCAAAGTTGTAATTTAAGAAAAGGGGAGAGGGGTTGATGCTTTATATAGTAGTATACACATAATGTTGAATTAAGACTTCTAATATTGAGCATATGTATATATGTTTCGAAAACATCATATGATCTACAATATAGATACGTATTCAAGATCAATCAAAGTCACTATACTTATTGTCCAACGCTCCAACGTATCATCAAATTAGCACCAATCGAATGAAGAAATAGTTATTTTCCATATTAATCAATCATTTAGACAGGGACTTTTGATAACAACATTTATGATAGAGAGAAAAGATTATTGTGCGTACTATACACTTATATATATACCCTATAGGAAAAGGTTCAATTCATGTGAGATTCGTGAGAACCATTTGAATTGAAAGAATCATGAGAATCTATAAATTATAACTTGATGTTAATATGTGAATGTTATATCTGAACAAATTCGTGTATGAGCATATCAATTTATACCTAATATTAGGTATGTTCATATGTGAATAGTTCTTATATGAACCCTACCCTATATATATATATATATATATATATATATATATAACACTCTTAATATATAATAAGAACACTTAAAAACATCATTTTGATGCATTAAAAGTCTATAAAACTAACATAGTGTATAACTAATTATCATTATTTAAGTGTTTAACAACATATTGATCCGTCAAAATAAAAAAATCATGTTTTTTGTTTTGTGCATCCATTTTGATGAATATGCATCCAAGATGGATGCACAAAACAAAAAACATGATTTTTCGATTTTAACAGATCAATGTGTTGTTAAACACTTAAATAATGATAATTAGTTATACACTATGTTAGTTTATGGACTTTTAATGCATCAAAATGATGTTTTTAAGGCCCCAGCCAACCCTGCAGCTCTTCCTGGCTCTTCCTCACTGCCACATCAGCTTTTCTCTCTCCTTAAATCACCTCTTCCTACTCACTACCAACCCTACCTCTTCCTCACCTCTTCCTCATCTCTTCCTCAACTTTTATTTATTCTTATTTTATATTTTACAAAATTATATAATTACCAAATAAACCCTAAACTTTCATTATTATATTCGGTATGTGGGACCCGCTTTACTGATGACCGTTGCTCATTTAAAAAATTCAAAAATTAATTCGAATTTTTGAAAATAACGGCTAGTAGGCATTTTTGTTTTTTTTTGTTTTTTTTTTGTACCCCTATTTATACTCAACTTCACACAGCCATTTCATATCAAATCAACTTCTTTCAACTCATTTTTATCTTCCTCAAACCATTCAATTTCAAAATGGCGAGACGAATGTGGACTGAATCCGAAGAGCTTTTGTTATGCAGGTGTTGGATACAAGGATGTGAAATGGTTACCCCAAAGCCAAGCCAAACAACTTGGACCGACATACTGAAAGCTTCAACAGGTGCACGACTGAAGGTCCACGCACCAAATCTCAACTACTAGGTCACTTCAACAAAATTCACAATGAATGTAAGTTGTTTGAGGCAATCTATACGAGGTTGAATGCACAGAGGCAAGCTGATCAGTTGCTCTACGCAACAGCGCATCAGGAGTACCGTTGGAATTATGGGAGGGGCTTCAGATACGAGCATTGTTTTAGGGAGCTTATCACGGTTGCCCACTTTCGTTTGAATTAAGTCTGTTTTAGTATTTTAATTAAGTCTGTTTTAGTAATTTAATTAAGTGTGTTTTATTATTTTAAATAAGTGGTGGCTCGACGAAAGCGCTTACCGTGACTTAGGAAAAATGTCAATCAAAGATGATGATGATGAAGAGTAATCGTATCATTATTATGTATTTCGTATTTTTATCAAGTACATTCTTTTTAATTATGTGTTATCTTTTAAGTAATGTAATGTGTTTGTTTAATAATAGAATGTGTTTGTTTAGTTTGATAATGGTATTTTAAATAAGGTGTTTTTTTTAATAACCGTTTAAAAAAGAAAAAAAAGAAGCAAAAGTACAAAACCCAACCCCACAACCGCTCTTCCTCACTCGGCGGTGTGGGGAAGAGGTGCTCAAGGAAGAGGCCACGCCGAGCCTTGTGCCAACGCAGGAAGAGGACGAACAAGACACGCCGAGCACCCCACGCCGGGGTTGGCTGCGGCGTAAGTATTCTCATCGTGTTCTCATTTTAAGGGTGTTCTTATTTGATTGGCCCCCTATATATATATACGGGGGAAGGGAATATGTGACTATCATGTACCTAAGCTTGGGTATAGAACCCTTCACATGTCATTTTTTTAAACCATAAAATTCATGGGGGTCATGTGATTTATTTATTTTACAACAAATATTAAAAAATTGATATGTGAGGGGATCTATACCTAAGTTTGGGTACATGATAGCCACATATTCACTTTTTCATATATATATATATATACATATATATATATATATATAATCATAATATGTATATATATATATATATATATGAGAAAAGTGAATTTAAGGTTGTCCGGCACCTAAGTTTATGTTTGGAACCCCTCACATACTAATATTTTAGTATTTTTGTTTAATGAATAAATACTTTGGCCCCCATGAATTTTATGATTTAAAAAATTAGTATGTGAGTGTTCCACCTAAGCTTAAATACCCGACAGCCTTATATTACTATCCAAGCACATTTGAAAAAGACTTTTTTGGGTAATTGGACAAAGACTTTTTTGTTGTTTCTCCAATTATCGAATTTCATCCGAGCACATTTGAAAAAACCTTTTGATAGTTGATACTATTCTAATTTCATTCATTTATGTTAGGAAAGTTTTTTACACTGCGTCTAATAGCTTTAATAATTGGCAACGTACATTCTTTGTTAATTGCACATCTTGATCTTTCAAATGCATGCCCTTAGATAGTGTAATTAGTATATATATGCGCAAAATGGAAATATGCAGGTGACGTTGGATGGCTAATTAACATTTTTAAGGAATATGCATTGAGTGCAATTAGTCGATATTGTATATTCTCTGGTGGACTAAGTTGCCAACGTACCAATACTGTTAAAATAATCAAACTTAATTGTAGAAATTAACTTAGTATGGTTTATGCAGGCTTATGCATTCTGGAGGGACTGAACCTGGACAATCTAGAAGATGGAAAGAAGAGGGGGCATATTTGATAGAAGACAAAGATGGAGGGCTGAAGTGGAAGTTTTGTGGCTTTATATACAAAGAGGCTGCAACCCTAGGGATTACCAACAATCAATCAATCATTCACAGCCGTTTTCTTTTATACCGTTAGAGCGTGTGTACGATGAGGGTCTGCTTGTGTTCTTGATGATTCTTTTCCAGTTTTAGAAAACCTTTTTATGTTATTATTATCCTTATTATGTAATAGATATTAAAAACCCTTTTATCTTTTAACTTAGCAATGAGTATTTACTTCCTTCTTGTATTTGTGTTTGATTCTTCTGGTTTTGGTGTTAAGATTTATATAAACTTTAGTTAATTTTTCATGGTATCAGAGCCAGGTTACCTAAATTAATCTTTTTATTATTAAATATATTTAAATCCTATTTTATCAAACCTATTTTCTCGATTTAGGGTTCATCCTGAATCGATTGATTATTTTCCTTTTATTATCTATTTGATCTGTTCTTCATCTTCTTGATTTGAGTTGTATTCTCTTTAGGATATACATTCAATCGATTAATTTATATATCGGTTTGATTCACACTTTACCTTACCTTATAAGGTTGAAGTGTTGATTATCTGATTATATTCATCTGCTCGTGTGTGGAACTCCTCTTTCTTAAGGGTTGTAGTTTTGCCTCTTGAAGTAGATCTATTGGTTCTTTTGGCTAATTTGATTATCCAAATCTCATCAACCACTGAATCTTTCATGGCTGCCTTTGTCCCTTATATTAAGTTGTTGGAATTACTGTTGGCGACTCCACTGTGAGTCTTCTATCCTACCTTTTCTGTAGCAAATTGCTTTGTGCTTGGAGGGCTCTGAGTACAGAGGGTTTGGCCTATATATTTGGATCCTTTATTGCTTTCCTGCTTATATGCTAGTTGTGTTTCTTAATGTTCTTTGTATGCTTGTTGTGATATCTATGCTAGTTGCTTGCTTTTATTGATTATTGCTTAAAGTTTCTTATATTTCTGGTTCTAACTCTTTCTGGTAGAAGAGAGAGTCTTGAGTAATACTTGTCTTGGACACTTTGGTGTCCCTGAATCTGGTTCCTTGCTTAAGCGGCTCTTTAGGTTTTTTTGTTAAGTATTTTATTGTCATTGTCTTTATCTGCTCCTTGTGTTTTCTTTGCTTGTTATAATGGCTGAAGTTATTAATGAACTTGTGAACCCTGTTGGTGTTAGTGAAGGTCTTGATGTTGAAGAAAATGTGTTTGGTACTTTAATAAGTAAACTTGACTTTGGTGATAAGTTGTATTTACATGCTAGTGACACTGTTGGAACACCTTTAATCACTTTTAAACTAAAAGGGACCTGAAAATAATAAAGTTTGGGCTTGTGCCATATAACTTGCATTGGAAACCAAAAATAAAATTGGATTTATTACTTGTACTTGTGTGAAACCAATTGATAATGATGTCCTTGCAAAACAATGGGATATATGCAATTCTGTGGTGTTATCTTGGATTCTTGGTTCTGTGACTGAAGAGTTATACTTGGGTCAAATTTTCTCTAAAAATGCTAGGATTGTTTGGGATGAGTTAAAATAAACCTATGACAAGGTAGATGGGTCTATAACTTTTAATATACACCATAAAATTAGTACTCTGACACAAAATGGAGCACCTCTTTCTGAATAGTATCACAAGTTGAACTCTCTTTGGAAACAATATGATGCCATTGTGAAACTCCCCATCTGCACTTGCAATGCAGCTAGGGAAATCCAAAAGCATCAAAACCTTTTGAAACTAATGCAATTTTTAATGGGATTGGATGATGTGTATTTACCTATAAGAAGTAACATTCTAACTAAAGACCCTTTACCTACTGTTAAGGCTGCTTTTGCTCTCATTTCTAGAGAAGAGTCTCACATAGAAATTTCCTCAAATGATAATGTTTCAAAACCACAAAACAGTTCTTTTGCTGCTAGATTTTCTGAAAATGTAAGAAGAAATTTTGGTAACAGATTTAATAATCAAGAAAACAGAATTAACAACAGAAATTTTGAAAGAAATTTTGAGAATAGAAGAGGACCAAACACTTCTATTCAATGTCAAAGTTGTCATAAATATGGTCACACTCAAGAAAGATGTTTTGAGATTGTTGGATACTCTCCTGGATATGGCAGAAATTCCTCTGCAAGGAAAATTAACTCTTCTTCTTTTCAAAAATCCATGGCTACTAATAATGCCATGGTTTCTGAAAATCATAGTGGTCATTCTGGTTCCAGTGTTGCTTCTAGCTCTAATGCAGGACACTCTCATTCTGATAACTCTCCCATATCTCTTACTCATGATCAGTATTCAAAACTGATGAATCTTTTGAATGAAAAAACTCAACTCAATCCTCAATCCCACTCCAAAGCTGCTCATGCCAATATGGCAGGTATTTTTTATAATTCAAATCCTTTTTTCAATGCAAACTTTACCAAATTTTTATGCTCAAATGCTTCAAAGGAATTTAGTTTTACAAATCTTGGTTGGATAAGTGATTCTGGGGAAAACCAACACATGACCTGTAATGAGAAAGATTTGATAAATGTTGAAGATATTTCTATGCTTGGGTTAACTGTTGGACACCCAAATGGCACACAAGCCAAAATTCTTAAAATTGGTGATCTTTGGTTAACTGAAAACATTCTTTTGTTTGGTGTCTTATTTGTCCCTGAATACTGTGTTAACTTGCTTTCTGTGCACTGTCTTGCTAGAGACAGTAAGTTGTTCATAGGGTTTGATGAAAATTATTGTTACATACAGGACTTGAAATCAAAGAAAGTGATTGGGAGTGGTAAACAAAATGGCGGTCTTTACATTTTTCAAAAAGATGTTAAAGGTAGGAAACCTATGTGTAATTATGCTAATATTCAATGTTATTTATTTAAGCAAATTTGGCATAATAGGCTGGGACACCCCTCTGACCCTGTTTTATTCACTCTTAAGGATAAACTTAAGTTGGACCTTCAAAACTCTCCTTCCACTTCACCTTGTGAAGTTTGTCATAGAGCCAAACAGATTAGAGAACCTTTTCCTAAAAGTGTTCATAAAACTCATGACTTGGGTGATCTTATACACCTTGACCTTTGGGGACCTTACAAGGTCCCAAGTAGAGAAGGATTCAAATATTTTCTCACCATTGTTGATGATTACAACAGAGCTGTATGAGTGTATTTGCTTAAAAGCAAGGATGAAACCTTTGAAAATATTGAAAACTTTCATTCTTTACTACAAAACTAGTTTAATAAAACTGTGAAAGTGTTCAGAAGTGATAATGGAAGTGAATTTATCAATCAAAAGTTTTATAACTTTGTGAAAAAACATGGAATTGTTCATCAAACATCTTGTGCTTATACACCCCAACAAAATGGTGTTGTGGAAAGGAAACATAGGCACTTGCTTAATGTTGCAAGAGCCCTTATGTTTCAAGGGGGGTTACCTTTATATCTTTGGTCTGATTGTGTTCTAACTGCCACTTACTTGATCAACAGGTTACCTTCTGTAGTTCTGTCTGGAAAATCACCTTATGAGCAAATATTTAAATGCTCTCCTAATATGTCCCACCTTAGAGTGTTTGGGTGTTTATGTTTCTCTTCTATTTTAAATAATCAAGATAAGTTTTCTAAAAGATCTGAAAAATGTATCCTTATAGGATATTCAAATGAAAAAAAGGGTTACAAACTTTTCAATCTTGACAATAAGACTACCCTGTATTTCAGGGATGTCAAATTCTATGAAAATGTCTTTCCTCTTAAAATAAAATCTAAGAGTCATGATCATAGCTTTAACACTTCTGGTTTGCAACATCTTGATTCTGTTTTCCTTGAAAGTGAAAATTCAAACACTCATATGCCCAATGATGAAAGGAGAGTTCCACTGTCAGAAGATGTTGGTAGTTATGATGCGTTGAAATTATGAGAATATTCCATTATATTTATACGGCCTCATATCTATGAACCTTTAGGGTCGCACGCGAAGAATGGGGAGGACTTAGTTGAACTTCATATTTATAACAAAAGAGCCATTAGAAATAATGATAACTAGAAGTTTCTAAAAAATAGTTTTTGGAAAGTTTCCAAAAATAGATTTGGAAATCGAGCGGGTCAGAAACGCGAGTCGGGTCAGAAGCGGGATCGGACATCAAGCACCATGAGTCAACCCATGGGTCGACGAAGTCGACCCATGGGGTCCTACTAGGTCGGCCACGCATGAAGAAAAAGGAAAGGGAAAAAAGGGATGTTTCTTTGTCCCACATTGATTGGAAGAAGGAAACCTAAGAGTTTTCTATTCTGATAAATAGAGGCCAAAAGCCCTTTTTTCATTCAATTCTCTCTTCTCCCTTGTGAAGCATGGGTCAAAATTCTCTACCCATTTGGTAGAGAATTTTGAGCTGGCTTTTCTAGTTATTTTTATATTCGGTGGGTATTTAGTTATAACGTTGAAGTTATAGCTAGCACTTAGCTAAGTGCCAAAGATCCGTTCGTGTGTACGAGTCTTTAGAGGAGTTCCTACACTTGGGCTCTAGTACGTGACGGAGTTCTCGTCTCCGGGTTTCTACAAAGAGGTTAGGTTTCTTTCTTTGTTTATTTATTTATTTATTTATTAGTTGGTTATATTGCATGCATGATAGATCATAATTAGGGAATTAATTAGTAAATTGTTTTATTAACTTATTCCGCATATATAATTAGTTAGGTTAATTAATTATTGCATAAGTAAATTAAACTAGATTAATTTATTTGTTTAATTAATTAATCGTAACTAATTAGGATGTTCATGTTTTATTAAAAGGTTTTTAATTAAACGTTTTTGAATTAATTTAAGGTTTGGAATTCGACCTCCCTTTCCAAGGGAAAGTCGAATTCGTCTTTTATATATAATTAGGGTTTCGAAATCTTCAACCCTTTTCAAGGGAAGTTGAGTTCGACTAGGATTAATTAAATTAAATTTTAATTATTTACACTTTAAACCCTAAGTTTTGAATAAACTAATTTGAAGTCCTTTCAAATTATGAACATCCAATTCCGATACAAAGAGTTGTATAGTTAATAAAATCCCAACATTGGTATCAGAGCGCAGGATCATGCATGGTATAATCACTAATAGATATACAATTCATTAGGCTTTTCGAATTGTATATATTTGGTTGAATTAACCCGTATGTGCGTACCGGGTCGGTTCACCCATGTGACTACTACTAGAAGTTAGTTTTTATTATATGCCTATGTACATGCACCCATAGCCATGACCGTAGTCACTAAAGAGATAATATAGGATATTGTTATGCGTAAACCCTTCTTTTAGTCCATACGTTTTATTAGTAGTGATCGTAATTGATTGTTTCTCAAGTTTTGTTTTTCAAATGAGATTGAAATAACATATGTTTTATTTTAGAGAAAATAAAATTTAGATTTTGAGAAAATAAAATTAATTTTTGAGAGAATTAAATTAATTTTTATAAATGTCTTTTAAATTAAATTAAAGAGTAATTTTTAATTCTTGAAATCGAAAATGAGTGGCATACTCAAAAGGAAATCTTGAGAAACTGGAATCATTCCGAGCTTATTTATATTGATAATAGTTGTCGAAGTAAGTAAGAGCTCGATGACGGATCACGAAAATAATAGACGTAGTAACTTGCTTTAGTTGGAACTACATGTAGAATTATGGACTAGTTTATGCATGCGGATATATATGTATTAATATGGTTTAAATGATGCATGTTGTTTTAAACCCTAGAGATTAAAGAACATATATAAATAAGTTTTAATGGAAAAATCGTTTTTAGAATTAAAACTAAAATGAGTTTTATAAAATAGAGATTTTGAGAAACTCGAAATAAAGTTTTACGAAATGAATCAAAATTAAGAAAGAGTTTTTAATTTCATGCATTATTGTTTGTGTTGTTCTTTTATGCCTTAGACGTCACAAACATATTTCGTAGAACTTAATAGGTTAAAGTTGTTAGCTTGTGTAGGTGCAATAATTTGTTTTGAATGAATGCGAAACGAATTATCATTAGGCTAATTTATTATTCTAAACTATTCTACCCCTTATAAAGAAATCCCTGCCATCCTATGAGAAGCACCCGACCGTCTACACTCCCTGTCGCCTTGGATAAGTTGCCTAAGCCATAGTTAGACACAGGGTGGTCCTTCGTATCTGCCCATCCCAGTTTCCGGATACGGACAACCACACGCTACCTTATAGGCGGATTTTGCTAGGTCGCCTTGGATAAGTTGCCTAAGTACTAGTCGGCAAGGATGGGACTAAACATGCCATTGGATCAAGTAGTGATCAAAGTCTCATTAAGAGTCGTAATGTACGATCGGTTGCAAAACCGACCTTATTGATAAACAAACATGTGGTCGTCCGAATAAGTTGTCGGATACACGTGATGTGGACTCAATTTGGTTCTTTAAGCTTTAACTAATAGAAAAGATTTTTAAATATGTATTTTGAAATCTTTGGGTAGCTATACTAGTTAAAGATAAATATCAAATTGCTAAAATGAGAACCTAGTTTAATTAGTAAACTCCGCTAGTTGTTAAATGTTGTTTGGATTACTAATATCTTTGCTAAGATAATGAGAAGCTAAATGAGAGCGACTTCAATATCATGACTTGAGATTTATTCTCGAAGCGTGAAAAGAAGTTGCATTTTCTTGACGTTGTCTCCGATAACAAAATACACTATTGCTATCTTGTATTCTCTAGTAATACAATGATCAAAGTGGGATTGTTTGTCTTGTGATTGCAATATACCTTTTGATGATCAAAAGAGTCGAGCATTCGAAAGCTCACTTCATGGTTAGAAAGTTTGTAGCATGTTCGAGAAACAAGCTCACTAGAAAGCCATGTTAATATTGCATACGATAAGACAATCTATGTAACCTTATGAAGCGAGTACATGGATAGATCACAACGACTTATGTCACCTATGCGTATGGAGTTTGGGACGAATTTATAATTCACCGACCAAACTCTACGAGCATATTCAATGTGCCAAGGTGACGTAAGAGTGTATATAAGTTGCGTCAAAAGTTGAAAGCGACTAATTAAGTTATGCTAGGCAAAGCTCTAGTTGTGATAAGTATGGAGAAGTCGAGAAACCCGATAGAAGGTACAAGAGGTAGAGTGAAGAACAAGTGTTTTGTTTTCACGATGACATTTCTTAATCCAAGAAAGGGAATAAGAAAGGTTCTTAGAAGAAACTACCTATAACCAATGTGGTTTAAATAGGCTATTTGGAAGTGAAACAATTTTGACTATCTTATTAGCAAGATTATGTCGAATAAAGGTTTCGCTAAGCCAAGTATCTATTTTGATTATAATGTTTTCCTAAAATGGATGATACTAGGTGTCAACCTAAGATTTATTGAGTTGTTCAATATCAAAAAACAAGTAGGAAACACAAGATTCAAGATTCTAGAATCACAACCTCGAAGAGCATGTCGGATTGACCTAAGTGATTGAATCTTGATCTAGTCTTGTCATTTGAACGAGAATTGTTCTTGGTCTTTGGGATGTGATGTGTAAAATCGAGTTTGTAAAATTTATAAACAAGTACCCACTAAAAACCGACTACTACACACTTTCAGGCAGTGGACCTGATCGCATATAGTATAGTAACTAGTAAGTCCGAGATCGTTCGCAGGGATTGGTTTTGAAATAATTGTTCGCTAAAGCAGTTTTAGAAACAGGGTGGAACCGTAGCCGAATTGCTACCTAACTTTGACAATTTGAAATTAAAGAAATTGAAATGACAAGACAATTAAAAGTAAAGAAAGTTCAGACAATATAAATAAAGATCATCCACTTCGAATCCACTTGACTTCAGCTATGATTGCACACGTTAAAGATCAAATTCTTTAGAATTGACAAGATAATCGTGAAAGGATAAAAATGCTCGCGTGGTACCACCAACCGCTCACAAATCACCCAAACACCTAAATTGCTAGTTTAATTACCCAAGCCGGTACCACCAATGCCTAGAAAATCTCCCCAACAATTAGTTTGCTTGATTATCCAATTACCAATTATGCCTATGTGAATGAAAACGTGGTACCACCAACCGTTTCTAAACACGTTTACCGATTAATTCCTATTAAAGATTTGACATTCACCGTCATACCATGAACCGGTGACAACCGACCATAGATAGTCGAATTGCAACGATAAACATATTCACCTAGTACCACTAATGATGATGGACACATTCCGTTTCAAAACAAGTAAGTCGACCCCGCACCACAAATTGCTCTTCCTAAAAAGGAAGTCCAATTTGCTTGACGGGAGAAACAAACTAGTCTAAAACAGAATGTGCGAGAGCTGTGTGCGAAACAATGTCAGTAAAGATGCCAATTAAAAATGTTGCGCTAAACTTACTGCCAGCATATGCATGTGACATCATAGTGAGCTACTAACACGATCACACAATCAAACAAATCAATGCCAACGAATGTAGGTGAGAATGAGAATCCAACGGGTCCTCCCCCACACTTAGGTTCCACTAAGTATTTCCATAAATTCGGATCAACCTGCTCAATTACACATTCACAAGAACACATCCCAAATATCCATACAAAGTGCAAACTAAAAAGAAGAGTGTCATGCAGAAAATAAAAGAAACAAAGGAAAGTACAAATGTTTCATCACCCCATAGGGTGGATACCAGACAATGATAACTAAAGCATAAACATGAGAATACCAACATAACCAAACATCATATGATTCCATCCCACGGTACCGGATGGGAATCATCTCCACTACTCCTGGTGACCATGGTAGCCATAGGGTAGTCCAGGTTTTCCAAAAATACTCGTCACCCAATCTTGCTCCTCCTCCTGAGCTGAACCCGAACCACCTGCATCTCCTCCCGAATGATCAACATCAAATCCTGAATGAGCACCTGCATCAAAAACTTTCTTACCCGTGACTGAAGGACCATAATGACCCCCAGTTGGCCCGTAGTGACACGCATCCAAAATCTCTCTAGTCTCAGCTCCAACAACACATCTCCTAACCATACCATCTGCACAAACACGAAACAAGTATGGATTGTCCCAAAAATAATACTTAACATCTGATATGAGCTTCTTCTTCTGCTGGGACGTGAAATCATTAGGCATCTCACCTGCAACCAAATAGATAGCTATATCTGCGAACCAAGGAGCTTCATCAGAGTTAAAAATAAACATTAAAGACTCATCGGGGAAGTGATCATTGATCTCCCCATCACGAAGTTCCTCCCGGTGAGGATCTTCCAAACGACTCAAATGGTCGGCAGCCAAATTTTCAGCCCCTTTCTTATCCTTTATCTCAATGTCAAATTCTTGCAACAAAAGAATCCAACGGATAAGCCTGAGTTTAGCATCCTGTTTCAAGAACAGGTACTTAAGGGCTGAATGGTCAGTGAAAACTATGGTCTTACTCAAAACAAGATATGATCTAAACTTATCAAATGCAAAGACCACTGCAAGCAACTCCTTTTCTGTAGTGGTGTAATTCTGCTGGGCGGGGTTCAAAGTTTTACTAGCAAAGTAAATGGGTTTGAAATGTTTCTCAACCCTTTGCCCTAGCACAGCTCCAACAACATAGTCACTTGCATCACACATCAACTCGAAAGGCAATTCCCAATCTGGAGCTACCATGATAGGAGAATCAGTCAACTTCTCCTTCAATACCTGAAAAGCACTCAAACAAGCATCATCAAAATGTAAATGGACGTCCTTTTCCAACAAGTGGGTCATAGGACGAGTAATCTTAGAGAAATCCTTAATAAATCGATGATAAAAACCTGCATGTCCAAGAAAACTCCTTACCCCTTTCACATTGGAAGGCGGGGGTAATTTGGCAATTACATCTATCTTAGCCCGATCAACCTCAATCCCGGCTTTGAACACTTTATGACCTAACACAATACCCTCAGTGACCATAAAATGGCACTTTTCCCAATTCAAAACAAGGTGTGCCCTCTCGCACCGTTCCAACATCCTATCCAAATTAATCAAACAAGAATGAAAAGAATCCCCAAAAACTGAAAAATCATCCATGAAAACTTCCATGGAAGTTTCAAGCATGTCCTGGAAAATAGCAATCATGCACCTTTGAAAGGTGCCAGGGGCATTACACAAACCAAACGGCATACGCCGATAATCAAAAGTGCCAAATGGACAAGTAAAAGTAGTTTTCTCTTGGTCCTTGGGATCAATGGGTATTTGAAAGTAGCCGGAAAACCCATCCAAGAAACAAAAATATTCATTCCCTGCAAGACGTTCCAACATTTGATCAATAAAAGGAAGGGGAAAGTGATCCTTACGGGTGTCATCATTAAGCTTACAGTAGTCTATACAAACCCGCCAACCCGTAATAGTCCTAGTGGCCAAAAGCTCCTTATTATCATTTTCAATAACTGTCATGCCCCCCGTTTTGGGCACACAGTGGACATGACTTACCCATGAACTATCAGCAATAGGAAAATGATTCCTGCATCAAGAAGCTTAATCACCTCTTTCTTAACTACCTCCTTCATATTAGGATTCAGCCGCCTTTGTCTCTGGACAACGGGCTTAACATCATCAAGAAAATCAATTTTATGCTGGCAAAAATTAGGACTAATACCTGGGATATCTGTGGTCTTCCAAGCAAAAGCCCGCTTATGGGCTTTAAGCACAGACAAGAGACGGTCTTTCTCATCACTCGACAGTGAGGACGAGATAACCACTGGAAGAGAAGACTCACCTGACAGATATGCATACTCTGAGATGGGTTGGAAGTGGCTTGAGCTCCAAGTCAGTAGGTGGTACATCAACAGAGTTAGGTACCCTTGAACTCCCGTCAGCAACTACCTCCTCAAAAGTCTCGTCCTCGGAGGTGATTCATCCAAGCTCAGTGCCATGACCTCTGCAAACAAAGCTTCATCAGTAATTTCTCCAGATCCTAAATTAGCGATCTCTTCCTCTCCAATATCTGTTTCCATGAATTCCTGAAATTCTTGATCTAATGCATCATCAATGACATCAATCCTGAAACAAGTCTCATCATTAGAATATGAATGCTTGATAGACTTTGCAACATTAAACACAATCCTATCAGTGCCTACGCCTAAGGAAATTTCCTTGTCCTTCACACGGATGATAGCATCCGCGGTATTAAGGAATGGGCGTCCTAGAATAAGAGGGACCTTCGTATCTTCCTCCATCTCGAGGATAACGAAGTCAACTAGAAAAACAATATGGCCTACTCGGACGCTAATGTTTTCAGCAATCCCGATGGGATACTGAAAAGAATGGTCAGCAAGTCTTATACTCATGCGAGTAGGGCGAAGGACTCCCAAGGACAACTTGGCATAAACCGAGTAAGGCATCAAATTGATGCTAGCCCCTAAATCAGCTAAGGCCTTACAAATAATAGTTCTAATAGAGCAAGTGATAAGAAAACTCCCTGGGTCTTCAAGCTTTGGTGGAATGTGGTTCTGCAAGATAGCAGAACACTCGACATTAAGAAAAGTAGCCTTCGCCTCTTCAAACTTCCCTTTATCTGTCACAAGCTCCTTAATGAACTTGGCATAATTGGGCATCCCCTGAATAAGATCAACCAAAGGAACATTAATATGAACATTTTTGATCATGTCCACAAACTTGTTATATTGCTCCTTAGCTTTGCTTTCCTGAACCTCTGTGGAAATGGTATCTTTGGCTTGTATGGTTTAACCTCTGGAACCACATCCGGTTTTGGTGGAGTGACCGGAGCCTTCACGGTCGGATATTTCTCCATCTCTATTTCTTCATCAACATCCGCATCATCACTCCCGTTATCCTGTACATCTGAAACAACAACACTAGGAATAGGAGGTGGGTCATAAGACCTACCAGTACGAGTGGTGATGGATTTGGCTTGCTCATTACGGACTGGAGGTGGAGTGTATTTCTGTCCCTGACTAAACTGTCCCGAATTAAACTGAGGTCTAGGATTCTGCTGTGTGTTGCTAGGAAGAGTCCCCGTGGGCCTAGCAAGAGCTGCCATCCTACTCTCGAGATCCTTGAAATTAGCACCCTGATTTTTCATGTTGATCTCCACCTTCCCGTTTATCTGATCCAACCTCTCACTCAAAGCCTTAGTATCCTCCTTGATCATTTGAATGCTAGTGTTTGTTTCAACTTGATTACTAGCCAATTGCTTCATCATCTCTCTCAACTCGGCATTAGGATCGGTATTAGAAGAAGAAGAACCTGATCCCTGTCCTTGCTGAGTCTGCTGTTGTGGCTGATTCTGATAATTATCTCTTTGCCACCTGTTACCTGAAAAACGAGGAGCATTAGCCAGAAAAAAAGAGTTATAAGAAGGATTACCTGAAGGCCGGTTCTGGAAACCGGTGTTGCGGTGGAAATTCCCTTGGGGTTGATTCTGAACATAGTTCACATCTTCGGGTGCCCGATTTGGACACTCATCAGAATAGTGCATATCACCACAATGATCACACCCATCGGCTACGACCTTAACATCCCTCTCAAGTGTACTAAATCTAGTCTCTTGAGCATTAAAGCTCCTATCCATGCGCTCAGATAGCGCCTTAATCTCTCCAATAACCCCTGAATCGTTACTAGCTTCAGCCTTAGCAACTCTCCCTTGGTTAGTGCCCTTCTTCATCTTCCTTTCATTCTTCATAAATCGTTCATCATCCACCATGAAGTTATCCTTTGCCATGTCTTCCAAGATCTGATAACCTTCATTGGGTGTAATGTTATTGAAACTACCCCCAAAAGCATATCCCAATTCTCGTTTAGACTTCTTATTTAACCCATCAAAGAAAAGCTCCACATATTGTTTCCTAGTCAAATTGTGACCTGGACAATTTCTCAACATCTCCTTAAAACGACCTAATCATATTCTCCAACTTTCTTTAAGTGCTGAGTGAATAAAACTCACCAATGAAAGCCTCCTTAAGTTGGTTCCAAGTAGTGATTGAATTCTCTGGAAGATCGTTGAACCAATCAAGTGCTTCTCCGGTGATTGAGATGGGAAATGTCTCAAGTTTCACGACATTCATTTGATTTTGACCATATTGATAAAGCCGAGCCAACTTTTCAAACCTATCCAAGTGTTGGTAAGGATCCCATTTCCTTTTTCCATCAAATTGTTGCTCTTGTATGCTCTTGAGATGATTTCCTTTCAAATTGAAAGTGTGATCAATGGCCGGTGGTCTAATGGCGGAGCCACGGCTGGTTGGAATAGTTCGAACCCTCTCGCCATAGCGAGTGTCATTTGGATCCCTTGGTTGTTCGTCACCCATCTCTTCTTCCTTAACTTCTAAATTGAAGAATTCGTCTAAAAAGAACCCTTCCTCGTTTGAATTAGGGGTGGGTTTAGCTATAGGTGAAAATGGTGTTGGTATCGGTGTTGTGGGTTCAGTGAAGTTAAACCGACGCCCTCTTGGTCTTCTCGGACTAGACAAAGGACTATTCAAAGGGAGACCCGAAGAACGCAAGTTCATCAACTAAAGAAATATGCCTGCAAACACACAACTAACACAAAAACGTCAAATGCACCGGTGATAAGAAAAAAAAACTAAACTAATAAAACAAGTAACTTCCTCACGCGTGAGAAAGGATCAAACCACTAAATTAACAACTAAATCGGCACACAATCCCCGGCAGCGGCGCCAAAAACTTGATGTGTAAAATCGAGTTTGTAAAATTTATAAACAAGTACCCACTAAAAACCGACTACTACACACTTTCAGGCAGTGGACCTGATCGCATATAGTATAGTAACTAGTAAGTCCGAGATCGTTCGCAGGGATTGGTTTTGAAATAATTGTTCGCTAAAGCAGTTTTAGAAACAGGGTGGAACCGTAGCCGAATTGCTACCTAACTTTGACAATTTGAAATTAAAGAAATTGAAATGACAAGACAATTAAAAGTAAAGAAAGTTCAGACAATATAAATAAAGATCATCCACTTCGTATCCACTTGACTTCAGCTATGATTGCACACGTTAAAGATCAAATTCTTTAGAATTGACAAGATAATCGTGAAAGGATAAAAATGCTCGCGTGGTACCACCAACCGCTCACAAATCACCCAAACACCTAAGTTGCTAGTTTAATTACCCAAGCCGGTACCACCAATGCCTAGAAAATCTCCCCAACAATTAGTTTGCTTGATTATCCAATTACCAATTATGCCTATGTGAATGAAAACGTGGTACCACCAACCGTTTCTAAACACGTTTACCGATTAATTCCTATTAAAGATTTGACATTCACCGTCATACCATGAACCGGTGACAACCGACCATAGATAGTCGAATTGCAACGATAAACATATTCACCTAGTACCACTAAATAGAAAAAAAAACCTTATTTCCCAAGTTATCAAGTTTTCTTTCTAGGAGCTGTTCTACCACGAATTCTTTCAAGGATCATCTCAGATTTCATCATTGGATTCATTGAAGATTCAAGAACACCCATCTAGATCGTATCTAATTTTCTGTCTTGCAATTTAAATTCAAAAATCGTTGGTACAATATGTTCTCTTCCAATATGTTCACTTAGTGGTACTAGGTGAATATGTTTATCGTTGCAATTCGACTATCTATGGTCGGTTGTCACCGGTTCATGGTATGACGGTGAATGTCAAATCTTTAATAGGAATTAATCGGTAAACGTGTTTAGAAACGGTTGGTGGTACCACGTTTTCATTCACATAGGCATAATTGGTAATTGGATAATCAAGAAAACTAATTGTTGGGGAGATTTTCTAAGCATTGTTGGTACCGGCTTGGGTAATTAAACTAGCAACTTAGGTGTTTGGGTGTTTTGCGAGCGGTTGGTGGTACCACGCGAGCATTTTTATCCTTTCACGATTATCTTGTCAACTCTAAAGAATTTGATCTTTAACGTGTGCAATCATAGCTGAAGTCAAGTAGATTCGAAGTGGATGATCTTTATTTATATTGTCTGAACTTTCTTTACTTTTAATTGTCTTGTCATTTCAATTTCTTTAATTTCAAATTGTCAAAGTTAGGTAGCAATTCGGCTACGGTTCCATCTTTTTTCTAAAACTACTTTAGCAAACAATTATTTCAAAACCAATCCCTGCGAACGATCTCGGACTTACTACTTACTATACTATATGCGATCAGGTCCACTGCCTGAAAGTGTGTAGTAGTCGGTTTTTAGTGGGTACTTGTTTATAAATTTTATAAACTCGATTTCACACATCAAGTTTTTGGCGCCGCTGCCGGGGATTGTGTGCCGATTTAGTTGTTACTTTAGTGGTTTGATCCTTTCTCACGCGTGAGAAAGTTACTTGTTTTATTAGTTTAGTTTTCTTTTCTTATCACAGGTGCATTTGACGTGTTTGTGTTAGTTGTGTTTGCAGGCATATTTCTTTAGTTGATGAACTTACGTTCTTCGGGTCTACCTTTGCATAGTCCTTTGTCTACTCCGAGAAGACCAAGAGGGCGTCGGTTTACTTTCACTGAACCCACAACACCTATACCAACACTGTTCTCACCTATAGCTAAACCCACTCCTGATTCAGACGAGGAAGGGTTCTTTTTAGACGAATTCTTCAATCTAGAAGTTAAGCAAGAAGAGATGGGTGACGAACAACCAAGGGATCCAAATGACACTCGCTATGGCGAGAGGGTTCGAACTATTCCAACCAGCCGTGGCTCTGCCATTAGACCTCCGGCCATTGATCACACCTTCAATTTGAAAGGAAATCATCTCAAGAGTATAGAAGAGCAACAATTTGATGGAAATAGGAAATGGGATCATTACCAACACTTGGATAGGTTTGAAAAGTTGGCTCGGCTTTATCAATATGGTCAAAATCAAATGAATGCCGTGAAACTTGAGACATTTCCCATCTCAATCACCGGAGAAGCACTTGATTGGTTCAATGATCTTCCAGAGAATTCAATCACTACTTGGGACCAACTTGATTGGTGAGTTTTATTCACTCAGAACTCAAAGAAGGTTGGAGAATATGATTAGGTCTTTTGAACAAGATGATGGAGAAGATGTTGTGGATGCTTGGGTTCGTTTCAAGGAAATGTTGAGAAATTGTCCAGGTCACAATTTGACTAGGGAACAATATGTGGAGCTTTTCTTTGATGGGTTAGATAAGAAGTCTAAACGAGAATTGGGATATGCTTTTGGGGGTAGTTTCAATAACATT
Source organism: Erigeron breviscapus (assembly GCA_034093135.1). NCBI lineage: Eukaryota > Viridiplantae > Streptophyta > Magnoliopsida > Asterales > Asteraceae > Erigeron > Erigeron breviscapus. The sequence goes on along the minus strand of CM067169.1, from coordinate 6,390,213 downwards.
ACACCCAATGAAGGTTATCAGATCTTGGAAGACATGGCAAAGGATAACTCAACTAGTAACGATTCGGCGGTTATTGGAGAGATTAAGGCGCTATCTGAGCGCATGGATAGGAGCTTTACTGCTCAAGAGACTAGGTTTGGAGCACTTGAGAGGGATGTTAAGGTCTTAGCCGATGGGTGTGATCATTGTGGTGATATGCACCATTCTGATGAGTGTCCAAATTGGGCACCCGAAGATGTGAACTATGTTCAGAATCAAGCCACAACAGCAGACTCAGCAAGGACAAGGATCAGGTTCTTCTTCTTCTAATGCCGAGTTGAGGGAGATGATGAAGCAGTTGGCTAGTAATCAAGTTGAAACAAACACTAGCATTCAAATGATCAGGGATGATACTAAGGCTTTGAGTGAGAGGTTGGATCAGATAAACGGGAAGGTGGAGATCAACATGAAAAATCAGTGTGTTAACTTCAAGGATCTCGAGAGTAGGATGACAGCGCTTGCTAGGCCCACGGGGACTCTTCCTAGCAACACACAGCAGAATCCTAGGCCTCAGTTTAATTCGGGACAGAAATACACTCCACCTCCGGCCCGTAATGAGCAAGCTAATGCCATTACCACTCGTACTGGTAAGTCTTATGACCCAACTCCTATACCTAAGGTTGTTGTTTCAGATGTGCAGGATAAAGGGAGCAATGATGATAGTGTTGATGAAGAGCTTGAGATGGAGGAAGATCCGACTGTGAAGACTCCGGTCACTCCACCAAAACCGGCGGTGGTTCTAGAGGTTAAACCATACAAGCCAAAGATACCATTTCCACAGAGGTTCAGGAAAGCAAAGCTGAAGGAGCAATATAACAAAATTGTGGACATGATAAAAAATGTTCATATTAATGTTCCTTTAGTTGATCTTATTCAGGGGATGCCCAATTATGCCAAGTTCATTAAGGAGCTTGTGACAGACAAAGGGAAATTTGATGAGGCAAAGGCTACTTTTCTTAATGCCGAGTGTTCTGCTATCTTGCAGAACCGCATTCCACCAAAGCTTGAAGATCCAGGGAGTTTCCTTATCACTTGCTCTATTAGAACTCTTATTTGTAAAGCCTTAGCTGATTTAGGGGCTAGCATCAATTTGATGCCTTACTCGGTTTATGCCAAGTTGTCCATGGGAGTCCTTCGCCCTACTCGCATGAGTATAAGACTTGCTGACAATTCATTTCAGTATCCCATCGGGATTGCTGAAAACATTAGCTTCCGAGTAGGCCATATTGTTTTTCTAGTTGACTTCGTTATCCTCGAGATGGAGGAAGATACGAAGGTCCCTCTTATTCTTGGACGCCCATTCCTGAATACCGCGGATGCCGTTATCCGTGTGAAGGATAAGGAGATTTCCTTAGGCGTAGGAACTGATAGGATTGTGTTTAATGTTGAAAAGTCTATCAAGCATTCATATTCTAATGATGAGACTTGTTTCAGGATTGATGTCATTGATGATGCATTAGATCAAGAATTTCAGGAATTCATGGAGACAGATATTGGAGAAGAAGAGATCGCTAATTTAGGATCTGGAGAAATTACTGATGAAGATTTGTTTGCAGAGGTCATGGCACTGAGCTTGGATGAATCACCTCCCGAGGACGAGACTTTTGAGGAGGTAGTTGCTGACGGGAGTTCAAGGGTACCTAACTCTGTTGATGTACCACCTACTGACTTGGAGCTTAAGCCGCTTCCAACCCATCTAGAGTATGCATATCTGTCAGGTGAGTCTTCTCTTCTAGTGGTTATCTCGTCCTCACTCTCGAGTGACGAGAAAGACCGTCTCTTGTCTGTGCTTAAAGCTCATAAGCGGGCTTTTGCTTGGAAGACCACAGATATCCCAGGTATTAGTCCTAATTTCTGCCAGCATAAAAATGATTTTCTTGATGATGTTAAGCCCGTTGTCCAGAGACAAAGGCGGCTGAATCCTAATATGAAGGAGGTAGTTAAGAAAGAGGTAATTAAGCTTCTTGATGCAGGAATCATTTTTCCTATTGCTGATAGTTCATGGGTAAGTCCTGTCCACTGTGTGCCCAAAAAGGGGGGCATGACAGTCATTGAGAATGATAACAAAGAGCTTTTGGCCACTAGGACTATTACGGGTTGGCGGGTTTGTATAGATTACCGTAAGCTTAATGATGAGACCCGTAAGGATCACTTTCCCCTTCCTTTTATTGATCAAATGTTGGAACGTCTTGCAGGGAATGAATATTTTTGTATCTTGGATGGGTTTTCCGGGTACTTTCAAATACCCATTGATCCCAAGGACCAAGAGAAAACCACTTTCACTTGTCCCTTTGGCACTTTTGCTTATCGGCGAATGCCGTTTGGTTTATGTAATGCCCCTGGCACCTTTCAAAGGTGCATGATTGCTATTTTCCAGGACATGCTTGAAACTTCCATGGAGTTTTCATGGATGATTTTTCAGTTTTTGGGGATTCTTTTCATTCTTGCTTGAGTAATTTGGATAGGATGTTGGAACGGTGTGAGAGGGCACACCTTGTTTTGAATTGGGAAAAGTGTCATTTTATGGTGACTGAGGGTATTGTACTAGGGCATAAAGTGTCCAAGGCCGGGGTTGAGGTTGATCGGGCTAAGATAGATGTAATTACCAAATTACCCCCGCCTTCCAATGTGAAAGGGTAAGGAGTTTTCTTGGACATGCAGGTTTTTATCGTCGATTTATTAAGGATTTCTCTAAGATTACTCGTCCTATGACCCACTTGTTGGAGAAGGACGTTCCTTTTGTTTTTGATGATGCTTGTTTGAGTGCTTTTCAGGTATTGAAGGAGAAGTTGACTGATTCTCCTATCATGGTAGCTCCAGATTGGGAATTGCCTTTCGAGTTGATGTGTGATGCAAGCGACTATGCTGTTGGAGCTGTGCTAGGGCAAAGGGTTGAGAAACATTTCAAACCCATTTACTTTGCTAGTAAAACTTTGAACCCCGCCCAGCAAAATTACACCACTACAGAAAAGGAGTTGCTTGCAGTGGTCTTTGCATTTGATAAGTTTAGATCATATCTTGTTTTGAGTAAGACCATAGTTTTCACTGACCATTCAGCCCTTAAGTACCTGTTCTCAAAACAGGATGCTAAACCCAGGCTTATCCGTTGGATTCTTTTGTTGCAAGAATTTGACATTGAGATAAAGGATAAGAAAGGGGCTGAAAATTTGGCTGCCGACCATTTGAGTCGTTTGGAAGATCCTCACCGGGAGGAACTTCGTGATGGGGAGATCAATGATCACTTCCCCGATGAGTCTTTAATGTTTATCTCTAACTCTGACGAAGCTCCTTGGTTCGCAGATATAGCTAATTATTTGGTTGCAGGTGAGATACCTAATGATTTATCGTCCCAGCAGAAGAAGAAGCTCATATCGGATGTTAAGCATTATTTTTGGGACAATCCATACTTGTTTCGTGTTTGTGCAGATGGTATGGTTAGGAGATGTGTTGCTGGAGCCGAGACTAGAGAGATTTTGGATGCGTGTCACTACGGGCCAACTGGGGGTCATTATGGTCCTTCAGTCACGGGTAAGAAAGTCTATGATGCAGGTTTCTATTGGCCAACAATTTTCAAGGAGGCCCAAACTTTGGTCGAGACTTGTGACATCTGTCAGCGACAAGGGAACATCACTAAACGGGACGAAATGCCTCAACAGAGTATTCAGGTATGTGAGGTTTTTGATATCTGGGGTATAGACTTTATGAGACCTTTCCCACCGTCTAATAAGTTTCAGTACATTCTTGTCGCCGTTGACTACGTATCTAAATGGGCTGAAGCCAAGTCTTTGCCCAAGAACGACGCGCATGTAGTCATTGATTTCTTGAAACAGTTGTTCTATCATTTTGGTTGCCCTAGAGCTCTGATTAGTGACCGTGGTACCCATTTTGCAAACCATCAGTTAGCCAAAGTGTTGAAGAGGTACGGTGTTGTCCACTACTTTTCTACCTCATACCATCCACAGACCAGTGGTCAAGTGGAAAACACAAATAGGGCCTTGAAGAGAATTCTTGAGAAAACTGTTGGGGATAACCCCAAGGTGTGGTCAAAGAAGTTAGATGACGCCTTGTGGGCGTTTAGGACGGCTTATAAGACGCCGATTGGCACCACGCCATACCGGTTGCTCTATGGCAAAACTTGCCATCTTCCTATTGAGATAGAGCATAAGGCGTATTGGGCTTTAAGGAACTTGAATTTGGATTTGATGGAGGCAAGTGAACTTAGGATGTTGCAACTTCACGAGCTTGATGAGCTTAGGCTAGGTGCTTATGAGAATTCGAGGCTATACAAGGAGAGGACCAAGGTTTGGCATGATAAGAGGATTCGTAGGAAGGAGTTTAAGGTTGGGGCGGGGGGGGGGGGGGGGGGGGAGAGGACCAAGGTTTGGCATGATAAGAGGATTCGTAGGAAGGAGTTTAAGGTTGGGGCGAAAGTGTTGTTATTCTTGTCCAAATTTAAGATTAAGCAACCTAAACTAACTTCTAGATGGATTGGACAGTTTGTAATTAAGCACGTGTACCCGTCGGGTTACGTAGAGTTGTTTAAGTGAAATGGTGAAGGATCGTTCATTGTCAATGGTCATCGACTTAAGCTATATTTAGAAGAAGAGCAGGTCGAGGGGGTATTTGAGGAGATCCCCGTGTTTGAACTTGAAACTTGAAGGTTGGTCGAGTCTAGCTAAAGACTCGTTAATAACTTAAGCGCTTCTCGGGAGGCAACCCGTGTTTATTTTATCAGTTTTACTTTTCTTTGAATTAGTTAGTTTTAATCTTGTTTTATTAGTAAGTGCAGGAGTGGTCTCGATGTGAAGCGGTTCCGGGTAAGTGTGATTTGAGTTTTGTCATAAAATGTGAAGAAAATTTCCAGAGATATCTCACTGTGCCGCAGTGAGGGGTGGAAGTCCCACTACGCCTCAGTGAGAATCCTCTGCCCACTTGTGGAAAACCTTCCACTGCGCCACAGTGGGAGTGAAGCATTTCCACTGCGCCGCAGTGGAGAATTCCACTGCGCCGCAGTGATGAAATTCCACTGCGCCGCAGTGGGAGTGAACATTTCCACTGCGCCGCAGTGGGAGTGAAATTCCACTGCGCCGCAGTGGGAGTGAAGCATTTCCACTGCGCCGCAGTGGGAGGCCGGGTAAGTCAAGTACAGGCCAGGTAAGTGTGGGTTTTCTTTTACTTTTTCACTTTCACTCTTTCTTCTTTCTTTCTCTCATCTAAGAAAAGAAAAACCTACTACCACCCTCAAATTCTTCCATTTCTTCCCATCTTTAATCATTCTTCAAGGTTTCTTGCTTCATATTTGCACAATGGGGAGAAGTGTAAGTCTTTTTCTTTAGTTTCCTTGTTATTTTTCTTTTATTTTGAAGTTTTTAATTTCTAGGGTTTATGCTAGCTTAATCTTTCAAATTAATTTAGGGGTTTTGATGCTTGTGAATAATAGAAGCTATTTTGAGTATAAATCCATCATGTTGTTCACTTGTTCATCCATTATTGATTTTAATTTTGAAATTAGGGTTTTGGAAAAATTGGGGATTTGTTATGAACGAGTGTGGGGGATGTATATGTTGGTTATTGTAGTTTTGAAAAACGGTTGGAGATTATTGTTTCATTATTCCCTGAATTTGCTTGTTTGATTACCCCTTTTTTGTGCCATGTCATTATGAACCCTAATCATGTTGCCCAGATTTTGTGCCTCACTGCGCCACAGTGAGGGGGTTCATTGCCTCACTGCGCCGCAGTGAGGGGGTTCATTGCCTCACTGCGCCGCAGTGATAACCCTCTGCCAGACTAGTGGTGTGTCGAAGATAAAGAACGTACATTTGAGGTTACTCCACCGCATGATTGTGACATTCTTGGTGCAGCGATCTACTCATTGGGAAAAGGCTTACCAGAATGATTTATGGTTACTTAAGCTCTTTTCTGAAGGTGCTCCATCAAGGTTTGCTTTGCCTCCTCTTGTACTGCTTGACCGAATGTGTAACCATTCTGATTCAAATTTTGTTTTGGGACATTTCATCACGGTTATCTATAAGAGGATGGGAGTCTTTGCTTCAGATGCTTGCCAGACTTATCTTTCATTACCAGTGCATCAGGAGAGTTTTACGTATAATGAGCTTTGGAGGGGAAAGATTTTGAAGAAGAAGAAAGCAAATGAGCAAGAGCAGTTGTTGGCTGATGAGGGTGAAGTTGAAGGACCACCTCCCGTACAGGAGGTTGATGTTGATGTTGATGTTGAGATGGCGGAGGGTCAACCGGAACCAACGAGGAGGGGTGGTCGTAACATTCCCATCCCTCGCTCGTTTGACTTAAAACTTTTGGGGAACACTATTCAGAGTATTTATGAGTCTCAGCAGAAGAGTCAACAAGAGTTTGATGCTTACCAGCGGAGAGTGGACCAGGATTTCAGCTGGGTTGGATCACAGCAGGCCCACACTAACTATTGCCTTGATTATTATCAGCCAATGTGGGATGCTCAGTATCACGGTCGGGAGTTTGTTCGACCTGACCCGATTCCTCAGTTCTCTCCACCGCCTATTTATGTCCCCGATTATCGTCAGGGGGGTCAGTCCTTTTTCTCTCATACGACTGCCCCGGGGAACATGTCACCACGACCCCATGATTTGGGTGGTTCACCTCGAGGCCCAGTTCAGTTTGGGGATTATCAGGGTGGCGGTGTTGGCGGTGGTTTCTCTTATTTTGCAGGTACTCAATCAGGTTTTGATGCTGGTATGTCTAGTGGAGGAGATGCAGGGGGTTCGGGTGCAGCTCAGGAAGAGGAGTCCGATTGGGTGACAAGTATTTTTGGAACACCCGGATTACCCTATGGTTACCATGGTTAGCAGCAGTGAGCGGATATGATTCCCATCCGGATCCGTGGGATGGAATCATAGTATGATTGGTTATTTTGGAACGTTATCTCTATTTTCATGTCGTTACTTTAGTTATCATTGTCTGGTATCCACCCTACGGGGTGATGAAACATTTGTACTTTCCTTTGTTTCTTTTATTTTCTGCATGATTCTCTTTTTAGTTTGCACTTTGTATGGATATTTTGGATGTGTTCTTGTGATGTGTAATTGAGCAGGTTTGATCCGAATGGATGGCCATACCTGTTGTACAACCCAAGTGTGGGGGAGGACCCGTTGGATTCTCATCCTCACCTACATTCTGTGGCATCGATTTGTTTGATTGTGTGATCGTGTTAGTAGCTCACTGTGATGTCCTGTGCATATGCTGGCAGTAAGTTCAGCGCAACATTTTTAATTGGCATCTTTAATGACATTGTTTCGCACACAGCTCTCGCACATTCCGTTTTGGACTAGTCTGTTTCTCCCGTCAAGCAAATTGGACTTCCTTTTTAGGAAGAGCAATTTGTGGTGCAGGGTCGACTTACTTGTTTTGAAACGGAATGTGTCCATGATCCGGTATGTGTTCTCATTCTTTCTGTCTATTTTGTTTACCCCTATTTACCCTTGTTTTGACCGAGTGTTGGACATTGGGGGCATTGTCCATCTTAAGTGTGGGGGGGTGGCAAATAGGTTTAAGTAGCCGGGTATATCTCTTTTGTTGTTTTGCCATTGAGAATTCTACCGGTCTTGTAAATGTGCCCCTCTCATAGACTTTTGGATTTATCCAAGAGTAAGGGTTCTATCTTGAACTCTGAACTATGATGTGCATGTTTGAGATTGGTGGTTTCGATTTGGTAGGATGACGGAAGATGATATGATTTGAAACTTGTGTTGAGCTTGTCCTTGTGGTAAATTGCTTTTGTCACTTAATTCATAATAACTTAATGATCAATTTTACTACAATTTTTTTTTCCTTGGTACAAATTTAGTCGGCGAAATGTGTTCTGAACGGTTATTGGGTTAATCCTTGTGGATTGATAACATTACTTGCATACTCAAATATCCCAAACACCCAAAATTTGTGAGATTCATCATTCATTTATAGATGTGCTAGGTGTTGACGGTTTTGGTTTGATTGCCTTGTAAATATGTCCCTCTCATAGGCTTTTGGATTTATTCAAGAGTAAGGGTTCTATTTTGAACTCTGAACTATGATGTGCATGTTTGAGATTGGTGGTTTCGATTTGGTAGGATGACGGAAGATGATATGATTTGAAACTTGTGTTGAGCTTGTCCTTGTGGTAAATTGCTTTTGTCACTTAATTCATAATAACTTAATGAGCAATTTTACTACAATTTTTTTTTCCTTGGTACAAATTTAATCGGCGAAATGTGTTCTGAACGGTTATTGGGTTAATCCTTGTGGATTGATAACATTACTTGCATACTCAAATATCCCAAACACCCAAAAGTTGTGAGATTCATCATTCATTTATAGATGTGCTAGGTGTTGACGGTTTTGGTTTGATTGCCTTGTAAATATGTCCCTCTCATAGGCTTTTGGATTTATTCAAGAGTAAGGGTTCTATCTTGAACTTTGAACTATGATGTGCATGTTTGAGATTGGTGGTTTCGATTTGGTAGGATGACGGAAGATGATATGATTTGAAACTTGTGTTGAGCTTGTCCTTGTGGTAAATTGCTTTTGTCACTTAATTCATAATAACTTAATGATCAATTTTACTACAATTTTTTTTTCCTTGGTACAAATTTAGTCGGCGAAATGTGTTCTGAACGGTTATTGGGTTAATCCTTGTGGATTGATAACATTACTTGCATACTCAAATATCCCAAACACCCAAAAGTTGTGAGATTCATCATTCATTTATAGATGTGCTAGGTGTTGACGGTTTTGGTTTGATTGCCTTGTAAATATGTCCCTCTCATAGGCTTTTGGATTTATCCAAGAGTAAGGGTTCTATTTTGAACTCTGAACTATGATGTGCATGTTTGAGATTGGTGGTTTCGATTTGGTAGGATGACGGAAGATGATATGATTTGAAACTTGTGTTGAGCTTGTCCTTGTGGTAAATTGCTTTTGTCACTTAATTCATAATAACTTAATGATCAATTTTACTACAATTTTTTTTTCCTTGGTACAAATTTAGTCGGCGAAATGTGTTCTGAACGGTTATTGGGTTAATCCTTGTGGATTGATAACATTACTTGCATACTCAAATATCCCAAACACCCAAAATTTGTGAGATTCATCATTCATTTATAGATGTGCTAGGTGTTGACGGTTTTGGTTTGATTGCCTTGTAAATATGTCCCTCTCATAGGCTTTTGGATTTATTCAAGAGTAAGGGTTCTATTTTGAACTCTGAACTATGATGTGCAAGTTTGAGGTTAATTTATTCCATTTCCGGGTTACGTTCTTTGATATGAGTGTGCCGGTGATGTGTTGAGCTAGAACTTGGCCTGGTGATCGTTACCAGACCGCAGTGAGATCACTTTTGTGATATAAGTACATTGGATGACGAATTGGCATACTAGGTTTGACCCGTATTTTCTTTCTATTCACCCCTTGCTTATGTATATTTTTACCTTTAGTATACATACTTTTATACATGTACATACATGTTTTGTGTAGCTGGCTACTCTGGTCAGTGATTTTCCTTTCTTTGTAAACCTTTGTTGCACTCATCTTTAGTGCAAGATACATTTAGACACCCTTTTTGAACTTAGCCTTTTCCTTTGTATAAATCCACTTAAATATGTAAACTTTACCTCGCCATACCGATAGTCTAATTTTGGGGGGCCATTGATTGTCATTGGTTTGTTTGGGCGGTTTGGGAGAGCTTCAGTGGGTTGTCAGTTGGAATATTCTTGGTCTATGGGAATACGTTGATTGGTCAAGTTATTGGGAAATGTCTTAGATTGTTCAAGTAAAGTATATTGTTATAGACATTGTTCATCATTGTAAGAGGGTGCCTACTAGTAGAGTAAAAATGGTTCATAATAAAAAAAAAGAGAAAAAAAGAAAGAAAAGAACTTGGGCTACTAGTGGGTACTTCTCATTTTTATATGTCAAAAGAATTGTTGTATCATTTGGTTCGTGAATAGAATGGAAGATTTGGTTGTCCTAAGTTGTTTGAAGTTGATACACCACAATGGTGTCGGGTTTTGCTTGTTACTTTTGAAGTGTGTTCGGGATAGCATCTTATGGGTTGGTGGCAATCAATGGTAAGGGTTTGATTAGACTATTTTGTACATAACTTATACTTTTGTTATTTCCTGTTAACACTAACCTAAATTTCTCAAATCCCATTGTAAATACCCTTAGCCTAACATTACAACCGATTTATATGCCATATTTTGATGATGTACTTGGTGCTCACGCCATGTCGGTGAAGCTATGATCCTAGTTCAAGCCTATAGTAAGATATGCATCACGACCGTGCAATGAGTGATTATTCATATATATTCAACCCCAATAGTAAGTTCGTTGGAGTAGGATGATTTTGATAGGCTCATTTGTTTCACTTTTGCTTAGTCGTGTTATTGAGGCTTGTGGATTGTTCAGATATTGTCAAACATTTCGGGTTTTCATTTAAGATTAAAACTGCTTCACCAAAGTTTTTGTCATCGACATACTTGGTTTGGCTTCTTTTTGATTATCGTAATGTGTTTATATAGCTTCGTGCCAAGGAATGCTTTTGCTTGATTTCCAGATTTGCTTGAGGACAAGCAACGCTCAAGTGTGGGGGGATTTGATGTGACCAATTTATATAGATCGCCCACATCATTATTGGCCTTTTTCGTATGTGTTTATATAGCTTCGTGCCAAGGAATGCTTTTGCTTGATTTCCAGATTTGCTTGAGGACAAGCAACGCTCAAGTGTGGGGGGATTTGATGTGACCAATTTATATAGATCGCCCACATCATTATTGGCCTTTTTCGTATGTGTTTTGAGTCAATTTTGTATGCATTTGGCGCATTTATGGTGTTTGTTAGTGCTTTCAGGTTCTTAGCAGGTTGTGCGTCCATTTGGTGCATTTTCTGACGATTTTAGGCCAAGATGTTGATCCGAGTGTTCGAGAGCTGTTAATAAAGAAGAACCAAAGATTTCAGCAAGTTTCAGCTGCGCCGCAGTGGGAAGCATGAAGCCCCACTGCGCCGCAGTCACCGGTGAGAAGGCCACATGAATTCCAGAAGATTATCAATGCGTCGCAGTGGGAGGAGTGAAACCCCACTGCGCCGCAGTCATTGGGTGAATAGAACAAATGCTTTCCAGAGGATTTCCATTGCGCCGCAGTGGGAGTGAACCAACCCCACTGCGCCGCAGTCGCAGTTCGATCAAAAACAAAACAATTTCAGGGACTTTTCACTACGCCGCAGTGAAGGGTGCACAAGGCTCACTGCGCCGCAGTGAGTGCACGGGGGACTTAGGGTTTCAGCCTTTTTGCATCAGATTTTGGGAGAATATAAATAGAAAAAAAAACCCTATTTCCCAAGTTATCAAGTTTTCTTTCTAGGAGCTGTTCTACCACAAATTCTTTCAAGGATCATCTCAGATTTCATCATTGGATTCATTGAAGATTCAAGAACACCCATCTAGATCGTATCTAATTTTCTGTCTTGCAATTTAAATTCAAAAATCGTTGGTACAATATGTTCTCTTTCAATTTCTTTTATGAATTTCAATTTAGCATGAGTGGCTAGATTTCTAATCATCCACTTTGATGAAACTTGACGAATGATATGATTGCAATATTTTAATTCAAGAGTTGATTCAATTATCGTTGTGTCGTGATCTTTATCAATTAATTCCTTGTGATTTATTCTTTTGATGTTGATGGTTTATGTGTTCATCGTTAGTGGTACTAGGTGAATATGTTTATCGTTTCAATTCGATTGTCTATGGTCGATTGTCACCGGTTCATGGTATGACGGTGAATGTCAAATCTATAATAGGAATTAATCGGTAAACGTGTTTAGAAACGGTTGGTGGTACCACGTTTTCATTCACATAGGCATAATTGGCAATTGGATAATCAAGCAAACTAATTGTTGGGGAGATTTTCTAAGCATTGGTGGTACCGGCTTGGGTAATTAAACTAGCAACTTAGGTATTTGGGTGATTTGCGAGCGGTTGGTGGTACCACGCGAGCATTTTTATCCTTTCACGATTATCTTGTCAACTCTAAAGAATTTGATCTTTAACGTGTGCAATCATAGCTGAAGTCAAGTGGATTCGAAGTGGATGATCTTTATTTATATTGTCTGAACTTTCTTTACTTTTAATTGTCTTGTCATTTCAATTTCTTTAATTTCAAATTGTCAAAGTTAGGTAGCAATTCGGCTACGGTTCCATCTTTTTTCTAAAACTACTTTAGCAAACAATTATTTCAAAACCAATCCCTGCGAACGATCTCGGACTTACTACTTACTATACTATATGCGATCAGGTCCACTGCCTGAAAGTGTGTAGTAGTCGGTTTTTAGTGGGTACTTGTTTATAAATTTTACAAACTCAATTTCACACATCAAGTAGATACTCAAAGTGAGACTTCAAAAATCTTTTTTGAGAAAGTTGCTCATGATATGAAGTTTCATCGGCTATGTCATAATTCATGTATATAATTCAAATAAGTTGGTTAGCTTGTCTAAACCATATTCGAAATCCAAGAGTCTTGGGTTGTCGATAGGCGGAAAGGAATAAATTCCTTGTGGACGGAAGAGATATATGAGTTTTTCATAAAATCTCCATAGTACTCCATTATTGGAATTATAGAATATATCGTCGCCTTAGAGGCATATGGAAAGGTCTTGTGAGATGTATGATATTTTATCATATTTACAAGATGCTTATGACACGCTTGAGAGAGAGATCGCGTGGATATTCTAAAAGGTTCAATACAAGTGATGGATTAAGCAAGACCCCTAAGGGAAATGCATATTCTTGGTTAATGTGAATTAACTAAAATGTTGGGGTTATGTTTGCTGATTAATCACGTTGTGATAAAATTTTAGTATTTGATATTGGAACCTATCGGAAGTGTTGAAAGAGAATAATAACATTCTTATTCATACGCTCCGAGTTCTATATTTGCATGCTTAAAACCAATCCATGAGTCATGAAAATGATTCTAAAACGTTGCCCATTACAACTCATTGATTACGGGAGTAATAATGAATAAAGGTAATTGTGGGAGATGATATATTTTTTGCGTTGGGTAAATAATGTGTATAGAGGTACAATCATTTCACAAGTATTCAAGAGAGAGAGTTGAATATTGGGATAAGACCCATTCCTCAAGCAATCATGTGGATCACGTTGACATGCATGAATCTTGAGAAGTAGTAGTGTCTAGTTGTCCTTCGACTTGAGACGCATAGGCGTGTCCCGGAGACATAGTCTCATGCTTTGATTCAGTACCGAACCTGGAACTTAACCGACAGTAGTATTGTAACATCTGCGACATTTGACCGTTTGACTTTATGTATTATTTGACTAATTAATTCAAATAGAAATATAATTGATTTCATTTGAGACTAAATGACGGACAAAGGCACTTGACGGGTCGATTGACCCACTTATTGTGTGATACGATACGTGACGACACTCGAATTTAACTGAAAATGATAACGGGTCGACCCATGGGTGCAACCCAAGACCCATGACCCAGCTAACTACCCAACCCTATTCCCCCCAAAAACTCTTACACTCACCTTATCCACTCATTCATTCACATATCTCTTTCTCTCTCTAATTCACTCCAAGACACACACACAAACTCATATCTCTCTCTCTCTCTCATTAAATTCTTACATCATTTAATGTTCTTGAACTAGATTAATGTTAGAAATATTATCATTAACATCTCTTTATCAACATATCAAAAGATTGGGTCTTCAAAGTGCAAGAATCATCCATTCGGGTCGATTTTCGGGTTTGAGCTTTTGTGTTGATTTTTGGTAAGTCAAATCCCTCCAAAATCAATTATTTTATGGTTGTAAACTTGTTTTTAGTCAAACCCATGAAGGTCTTGGTCAAAAATCGGGTCAAAACCCTAATGGGTCAAAAATTAGGGTTTATATAAATTAATTTAGGTCAAAAAACGGGTTGGAACTTTTATTGATGAAATGGGTCGAGTTTGTTATATGGAATATGTTTACTTATGTTCAAAAACAAGCTTGAAATTGTCACTTGGCCGAATCTAGCTTCAAAAACTGAAAATGGGTCGGATCTAGGGTTATATTAGGGTTTCGAAATGGGTCATTTGGATTTGGTCATGAAAAGGGTGTTATGAGTCAAGATTTAGAAATGGGTTGTGGTTATTTATGAGTACATATGCTTAGTTTTGTCCAGAAGCAGCTTGTGTTACTCCCTAATTCGATTCTTGGAGCAAAAATGGTGTTTTAAGGGTTTTTGGTCGTGTTTAGACATGAATGGCTGCTGCTGCTCATTCAGCTGCGCGCCAGCGTCTTGGACGCTCACCGCCACCGTCCCAGACGGTGGCCTGGTTTGGTGGATTCCAGCGTCTTGATCAAGGAACCAGCGTAAGACAGAGGTCATTCAACGTAAAGCTTTTATAGACCACCGTCTAAGACGGTGGTGCTTTGTCAGATTTTGTTTCGTGCTAGCTTGGCTTCCATGTTCCTTGGATCGAACCCACCTTTCATTTAAGCTCTTCCTTGACTTCTCTAGTGATGTATACGAGTCCCGGGAGCTATTCAAAGTCACGAATCAAATATAAAATCTAATCTAAGGTTTAACTTGTTACATATTAATGTGTATATTATATATACTTATAGGTTTTGGACACGTGGAGCCTATTGAACGCTTATAACCTCATCTTAACTCGATATTAACTTCTTTTGCCGATCAAGGTGAGTTTCGTAGCTCCCTACTCGCTTCAGATTAAGGCTGGAAAGTGTACACTTGCTTGTTTAACTGTTTGATTGATTGATTTATGGATTTGATTGATTGTTTTAGCATTCGATTGAGATATTATGATTTATTTAGGATAGTTGTACATACATGGAAGACGATGATGCCTTTAAAGAGTTATAGATGTGGTGGGAAGGTTGCGGGTGACCCTATATATAAGCATCTATGATTCCTTAAATGTAGAGTCGTATGAAATGTATGTGCATTGTGTTTTGGTTGGATTGTTGGATATTGGATTTGTGATTGGATGGACATTACGCATTGATACACTTGTTGAGATGACACAACTAAAGTATTGTGATACTTGACGCTTATTGTTGATACGCTTGTCGCCCCATTGGGGAGCCGAGTACTTCCAAGTACTTGATGCCGAGTATTGGCCACACTCGATGATTTGGTGCATGACCCCAGACATATAGACATATATGTTTGATGATTTTGAGATGCCACGTTGGTCAGGTCGACGACATCGTGAGTATCGTTGCATTGATGGTGTTATGAGACACATTTGACACATACTTTGATTTGGACATCTCATGTGCATGTTTATCACACGCATTCGCATTTCATTTGCTTTATTTTGTGTAGTCCTTGATTTAATTGAAGTGTGACACTTAAAGGCTACTTGTAAGTGATTTTACTTGCCTTTACTTTGGATATCTTGTTATTATTGACGACGGTTCCTTGGGAGCCATTACTACGAACTCACCAACCTAGTGTTGACTTGTTTAGTATGCTTTTTAGGTAATCAGGTGAACCATGGACGTGAGGCTTGATTGGTGCTTGATTTTGAACCCGGGCTTGGCCTAACATGGATCAAGGATTCATTCGCCCTACTTTTGCATTATGCTTAGGATCGAGCGCCATCTTTTGAATTTGTTTTGTAAACGTTTGATGGCTACTTGCTCATTATGCATTTTATGCTTGTATTTGACTTAACTTGTTGGATTCACCGAATTCATTTAATTTCATCTAGTTTATGCCTACGATAGTTCCACTATGCGCTATATAATTTCCGTGATGTTCCGAACCCTAGCTTGGGGTGTTACAAGTATGGGTTGTTTTGGGTGTGAGGTGAAATATGGAAGGGACATATGTTGTCAAGAAAGGATTTGTTCGCCAAAGTGTTGGAAAGATATCACGCGGCCAATCGATGAAAGGAACTGATTAAGTGCATGGCCATGCCCCGAGTACATTATTAGAATGTGTTTCTAAGTAATCGTATTTTGGATTGTTTCACTTCTTTTCGATAGATCGAGCAATATGTCGAGTTATATGAGCGTCGCTTGATCCGTGCCTCATGACCCGATGTGATGTCAGAAACATATAGGGAGGATTAGACATTGTACCAAAGCATTAAAAGAGTTTAATGTACAACATCTAGAAGTTGATGTTGGTTCCCGTCACGGAATTATATTCATACATATTTGGGGGCATCGTCGTGTTGCTAGACGAACGTTCGGTGTCAGTATACTTGACGTATGTTGGAAACATCTTCATATTGGACATATTCTCAAGTGGTAGTGTTGAAATTATGAGAATATTCAAATATATTTGAACGGCCTCATATCTATGAACCTTTAGGGTCGCACGCGAAGAATGGGGAGGACTTAGTTGAACTTCATATTTATAACAAAAGAGCCATTAGAAATAATGATAACTAGAAGTTTCTAAAAAATAGTTTTTGGAAAGTTTCCAAAAATAGATTTGGAAATGACGAGCGGCTCGGAAACGCGAGTCGGGTCGGAAGCGGGATCAGACATCAAGCACCATGAATCAACCCATGGGTCGACGAAGTCGACCCATGGGGTCCCACTAGGCCGGCCACGCATGAAGAAAAAGGAAAGGGAAAAATGGCATGTTTCCTTGTCCCACATTGATTGGGAGAAGGAAACCTAAGAGTTTTCTATTCTGATAAATAGAGGCCAAAAGCCCTTTTTTCATTCAATTCTCTCTTCTCCCTTGTGAAGCATGGGTCAAAATTCTCTACCCTTTTGGTAGAGAATTTTTAGCTGGCTTTTCTAGTTATTTTTATATTCGGTGGGTATTTAGTTATAACGTTGAAGTTATAGCTAGCACTTAGCTAAGTGCCGAAGATCCGTTCGTGTGTACGAGTCTTTAGAGGAGTTCCTACACTTGGGCTCTAGTACGTGACGGAGTTCTCGTCTCCAGGTTTCTACAAAGAGGTTAGGTTTCTTTCTTTGTCTATTTATTTATTTATTAGTTGGTTATATTGCATGCATGATAGATCATAATTAGGGAATTAATTTGTTAATTGTTTTATTAACGTATTCCGCATATATAATTAGTTAGGTTAATTAATTATTGCATAAGTAAATTCAACTAGATTAATTTATTTGCTTAATTAATTAATCGTAACTAATTAGGATGTTCATGTTTTATTAAAAGGTTTTTAATTAAACGTTTTTGAATTAAATTAGGGTTTGAAATTTGACCCCCCTTTCCAAGGGGAAGTCGAATTCGTCTTTTATATATAATTAGGGTTTTGAAATCTTCAACCCTTTTCAAGGAAAGTTGAGTTCGACTAGGATTAATTAAATTGAATTTTAATTATTTACACTTTTGAACCCTAAGTTTTGAATAAATTAATTTGAAGTCCTTTCAAATTATAAACATCCAATTCCGATACAAAGAGTTGTATAGTTAATAAAATCCCAACATGATGATCCCTTTGGTAGCACATTAGTGACTGCTAGGGATCAAGATCCCTCTGGTAGCACAACTGTGACTGCTATGGATCTTACCACTTCTGCCACAACTCTTGATGAGATTAATAACTCTGAGGGTAATATCATTGATGATCAGTCTGATGACTTTGATCATAACAATCCTGCTCATGAGGTGAATGACCCTGTTATTTTTCAACCTAGAAAGTCCAGTAGAACCTTCAGAACCCCAAGGAAATATGCTGACTATGTGTTAGGAAATAAGACCAAACATATCATATCTAACTTTGTTTTGTTAGGTCCAGATTTACTGGACTCGCTCTAGACTCGACTACTGGAGCCTTACTGAAGATCTGTCCAGAAACGTGTTCTACTGGACCTACTCCAGACTTGGAATCTGGAGTCCCTCTGAAGATTTGTCCAGAAATAATGGAAGACAAGTGAGCAAATACTTGTATAGGAAATCTGGAGTATTCTCCAGATTAGCTCACTGGACTTCACCCCAGTCCAGATCTACTCTACTGAAGACGTTCTCACTGAAGTAAAAGACTGAAGTCTGAAGAAAGAAGACTGACAAATGGCGGAGTCCACTGGAAGTCTTACCAGATCTGTACACTGGAGGATTGTCAGTGTTCTAGACCTTACAAGTATGAACACTGATATCGAGGAATTGACTTTTGCCTTTACACACTTTCCAAAGAACACTCCACTTGTTCTTTACCAAAGTTTATACGTGTGTAAAGGTGGTTGGTTAAAAGAATAAAGTCATATTGATGTGACTTTATCCTTGTACCATTAACCAATGCATTTAATGTTCTTGTCGGTTCATTAAATGCATGCAGCCATATTTGTACGACACAAAATTACTGGTGAATTTTGTTGCCTATAAATACAAAGTCATTTCTTTGAGAAAATTACTTTAAAGCATACATTTAGCATTAGAGTGAATTTGTCTAAATACTCTCGATCTTAAACAGGGATACTTCACAACTTTAAGTATCTCGATCCAAAAGAGTTATTTGACAAATATAGATCATTTGTAATTCATAGGTTGTTAGGATACATACTTATTTGTATTATCTTGATTCCGCACAACCTTGTATTTTATTTAACATCATAAATAAAATACACCTTGAAAAATACATAATGTTCCACTTTACTTGTTTATTGCTTTAAGTCTTGTATTACTTTGTTTATATATTCTTGCATTTATTTACAAGTAATACTAGTCCATTCTAGTGATTATTAGACTTGTTGTATTATACACTTTCGGGGTTAACCATCGTATTTGGGACCTCACATGTTTGCTATTCTAAATTAAGTCATGAAAGTTCTTGCTTTGTTTCCAATTAGGGTTTGGAATTCGACCCCCATTTCCAAGGGAAAGTCGAATTCGTCTTTTATATATAATTAGGGTTTCGAAATCTTCAACCCTTTTCAAGGGAAGTTGAGTTCGACTAGGATTAATTAAATTGAATTTTAATTATTTACACTTTAAACCCTAAGTTTTGAATAAACTAATTTGAAGTCCTTTCAAATTATGAACATCCAATTCCGATACAAAGAGTTGTATAGTTAATAAAATCCCAACATGATGATCCCTTTGGTAGCACATTAGTGACTGCTAGGGATCAAGATCCCTCTGGTAGCACAACTGTGACTGCTATGGATCTTACCACTTCTGCCACAACTCTTGATGAGATTAATAACTCTGAGGGTAATATCATTGATGATCAGTCTGATGACTTTGATCACAACAATCCTGCTCATGAGGTGAATGACCCTATTATTTTTCAACCTAGAAAGTCCAATAGAACCTTCAAAACCCCAAGGAAATATGCTGACTATGTGTTAGGAAATAAGACCAAACATAGCATATCTATCTTTGTTTGCTATTCTAAATTAAGTCATGAAAGTTCTTGCTTTGTTTCCAATTTGAACAAACATTCTGAACCCACCTCTTATGAGGAAGCTTGCAAAAATCCAATGTGGGTTGATGCAATGAATAGTGAGATGGAAGCCTTATATAGAAATGGTACTTGGGAGATCACTGATCTTCCTCCTAATAGACAACCCATTGGTTGTAAGTGGGTTTATAAAATCAAGTATAAATCTACTGGGGAAGTGGACAGATACAAGGCCAGACTTGTTGCTAAAGGGTATTCTCAAAAGGTTGGGATTGATTTTGATGAGACCTTCTCCCCTGTTGTTAAGATGGTTACCATTAGAAGCCTTATCACCATGCTGTGAAAAATAAGTGGCCCATTTTTCAATTAGATGTCAACAATGCCTTCTTGTTTGGTGATCTTGATGAAGATGTTTATATGACTCCTCCTCTTGGTTATATGCCTAACTCTAATTTCAAAGTGTGTAAGTTAATCAAGTCCTTATATGGACTGAAACAGGCTCCTAGAAAATGGAATGAAAAACTAACCAGTGCACTGCTTGAATATGGTTTTGTGCAAAGCAAGAGTGATTACTCTTTGTTCACTAAAACTGTTGGTAAAACATTTATTGCTTTACTTGTTTATTTTGATGATATAGTGATAACTGGTAGTTGCACAGATGAGATTGATAAATGCAAGCATTTCTTGAGCTCTAAATTCCCCATTAAGGACTTAGGAAAGTTAAAATACTTTTTGAGTATTGAAGTTATTGAGGTTGAAAATGGTATTTGTATGACACAAAGGAAATACTGCCTTGATCTTGTTTCTGAATTTGGCCTTCTAGGGTGTAAACCTTCAAACACTCCTATTGATTATAGTCTTCTCTTATCCTCCAAGGATGAAAATGACAAACCTCTTGAGAATGTAGCTAAATATCAAAAACTTGTTGGCAAATTAATTTATTTAACATTAACTAGGCCAGATATAGCCTATGCAGTTCACATTCTCAGCTAATTTATGCATGATCCTTATGATTCTCATCTTAAGATTGCTTTAAGAGTAGTTAGATACTTAAAAGGCTCTCCAGGAAAAGGTATACTCTTCAGAAATGACTCTTCTCTTATTCTTAGTGCATATGTTGACTCTGATTGGGCCAAGAAGGTTACTACCAGGAAAAGTATAACTGGCTTCAACCTTTTCCTTGGTAGTAACCCTATCTCTTGGAAAAGCAAAAAGCAACCAACCATTTCAAGGTCCTCTGCTAAGGCTGAGTTCAAGGCACTATCAAGTGTTACTTGTGAAGTGATCTGGGTTATTAAAATTCTCAGAGACCTGGGCATATACAATCATGATCCCATTCAAATCAAATGTGATAGTAAAGCTGCAATGCAGATTGCAGCAAATCCAGTTTTTCATGAAAAAAGTAAACATTTTGAATTGCATTTATTCTTTACAAGAGAAAAGATTACAATGGGAATCATTGAGATAATTAATGTTGCTTCTGAGAATAATGTTGCTGATATATTTACCAAAGGACTCTTGCAAACACAACACAAAACTCTAAGTGATAAACTTGGTCTCTATAATCCCTTCCACAATTAAGTTGTGGGAGGGTGTTGAAATAATCAACTTAATTGTAGAAATTAACTTAGTATGGTTTATGCAGGCTTATGCATTCTGGAGGGACTGAACCTGGACAATCTAGAAGATGGAAAGAAGAGGGGGCATATTTGATAGAAGACAAAGATGGAGGGCTGAAGTGGAAGTTTTGTGGCTTTATATACAAAGAGGCTGCAACCCTAGGGATTACCAACAATCAATCAATCATTCACAACGGGGTTTTTTATACCGTTAGAGCGTGTGTACGATGAGAGTCTGCTTGTGTTCTTGATGATTCTTTTCCAGTTTTAGAAAACCTTTTTATGTTATTATTATCCTTATTATGTAATAGATATTAAAAACCCTTTTATCTTTTATCTTAGCAATGAGTATTTACTTCCTTCTTGTATTTGTGTTTGATTCTTCTGGTTTTGGTGTTAAGATTTATATAAACTTTAGTTAATTTTTTCAAATACTCCATTAGGTAGCTAAAACGTTATTTTCTACGGTTGAAATTTTGTGAGACAACAACTTAGCAAGAATTAAAATCGGTACAATAACAGTTAATTTAGCAAGAATCCAAAAATCAGTACAATAACAGTAACAGACAATAACTTAGATAGCCCAAGAAAAAGTAAAGTAAAAATTATTAAACATCTCAATACGTTGTATCTCCAGACGCAATAGCGAATACATTAAACTAATTCACGTAGACGAATTGAATACGCCGGCTCCCATAACCCGATACGCTAAAAGTTCGGCGTATTCACTTAATTAAATACATTGTGCGTTAAAGTTGGTCTTATGTCTGCTAATGGAAATTTGACATGCATGGTTGTACATTCAGATCCCCAAATCTCAAAAACTACTATTTTCAGTTATAATTTAGATAATTGTGTATAAATATTTATGTGGTGTATGTGTTACCTTTCAAACAAATATATATTTTGTTGAGTCTATTTATTTCTATGTTGATGGATTCTAGTAAACTACTGTTAAATAAGTAAATGTTCTATCTTGTGTGAAGTCATAAGTTTGGATAATATTATGCCCATTTTAATTTGTATCAACAATTTCTAGTAACATGATATATATATAGCAACTAGATAAGGGAAATGATGATCGTACGTTCATATGACCATATAATTTCCAGTCACTTACCAAAAAGCGTTCTCAAATATGGAACGACAAAAAGCATGTCATGTGATTGAATTTCTTTTAATTAATAGTACTGTAGTATTTACGAACAGATCGAAATCATCATATTGGAGGTTTATACAGTTAAAGGAATTAATTGTCGCATCAAAGCCAGCGGCCCAGCGTTATGGGATGTCTCAAAACTCTTGTTCGTGTTAGGTGAGCTAGCTAATAGTTACTAAATAAACGAAACTTGCAATACTTTATGCACGAAACAATAACAATTAATAATTTGTTGTTATATAGGTCGATGGATGTATATATCTATGCCTGATTGCTAAAATTAATGAACACTTATTTGGTTTAATTGATCGGCTGTGTTTATTACTGTACTAATTAGTTGGTGTTCATACAAACTAGACTAAGTAAAGTTAATTAATAATTCCATGCATGTCCAAGATGTATTGAAGACACAAATATATTCAATATTAAGTTTGTAATTTCATTACGTTTTGTGATAAATTTCATTACAAAAGGGCGTTACTTGTTAATCTTGAATGCTAACCGGTGTTGATGAATGCCTATTGGACTTAGATGTCACTTGCGAACTTCAATAGTTAAAAATATTCTTACGACATGCATTGTTAATGTTTATCTATTTTTTTACTAAAATTGTTTCATTTTAAAACTAAAATTTGCAGTAATGAAAATTATGAGCATATTGTCTTATGTTTCATACTATTGTGACAATCATCAAACATTATTTATAATTTAACGAATTCTATTTACAATATAGCCGACCCAAGGAGCTTGGGTAAATTACTAGTTACTATATGTATTACGTAGCGGATCAAAGAATGTACAAAATCAGTCGACGTTTTTGTTCCTTTTTGTCAATGTGAGGCTTCTAAGATAAAATGAAGTCAACATAGGTACACCAACTTCATAATTAAAGGTTTCCATCGTTCATGTTCCCTTTTTGAATGCTTGTACCATCACTACGAAAAATTTATCGTTTGTACGTATTTTATTATATGTATTTTTTAAAAATTTGTAAAATTTTGTTAAGTTGTTCGCATTTAGAAATGTGTACAAATAGTCTACATTAGAAAGTGCGAAATTTTTTACAAGTTTCACATTAAAAGTGTAAAGAAAAATGTTTACGCACTAATAAGTGTATAATAGTATATTCTTACGCGCTTTTAAATGTAAAGATCATTTCTTTGCGGGTGATTTCTACCCACTATAAAAATCATTTATTCGCGAGTAATTTCAACGCAAATGCGTAAAAATCACCCGTGAAGAAAATGATCTCCACACTTATAAGTGCATACAAGTATAAATTTGTACACACTTATTAGTGTGAACATTTTTTTCACAGTTTTTAATGTAAAACTTTTAAATTTATTCGCTCTTACTGATATAGACACTTTATACACATTTAAAAGTCATTAACGTTCAAAAAAAGGACCAAAAGTCGACTTTTCATATTGAAGGTACATAGAAAGATCATGGGAACTCTGTCAAGAAGTATTGGTCCAAAATTATCAGATATTAACATGATATCCCCGCATAACAACAGGTGAATATGTTGTGTTTAAATATTAATTGTGACCTGATAATATATTGGTTACGATATATAAAAGATATATAACTAAGTGTTACATGTCGTCTTTGACTACTTGAAAGCCACAAATGTTTTATATTCAATAAAAAATAAACTAAAAAAAATAAAAATTTAGTGGTACTCACCTCTAACAAAAATTGTAACTTTTCTGTCCAAATTTCATATGTTAACATTTTGACTTCTTTAATGATACCCACCTCTTTTTTCCTCTACACCCAACACACTCACAAACCATATGTCATATGAGTTTATATCAAATGACCAAGTTCCTTTGTATAGGATAAAAATGAATGGTTTTATTTATCATATGGGATGAATGACTCAGATTGTGTCTTATCTTAAAGTTTTAAAATTTTAAATCAAAATAATGAAAATGTTCATGCCAAAAGCCATATTGAACACTAAACATAAATATAAATAGCTCTTAATGAAAAAAAAACTAGTATTTTTAATGTTTGCGCGCCTTTGATTTTAGTTTTTAAGTTCTTTTCAAAAGAAAAAACCCAATAGACCCCCATTTTTGTATATATTGATAAATATGTATATAAGTTATAATTGTACTCACCACGGTACACTATTAGAAAAAATTAAAATTCATTGGTAAATGTAACATTCCAATTTTTGAAAAGTATTATTCAGATAATACTGTGGATAAAAATTACGTACCTTTAAAATAAAAATAAAAACGTAAATAAATAACACCTTTCACTTGCATGATTGGTCCAAAGACTTGAGAGGACCTATAGAGAGTGAAATACGGTTCAGAAATTAAAAAGTGGTTATGAGTTAAATTGTTGACACGTAGTATGATGGCACCCAATTATCTCATGGGTTTTTTAAGGTTTCCACATATCTGCCTCCGTCCGCTCAATCTAATCACCCACATCACTTTACATCACCAATTAATTAATTAATATAGATTTTATGTCAGCTTTAAAGTGAGAAATCTTATTTCCAAACAAAATTCTTTTTTTAAACGAATAAATTTCATTTGCGTGCATCCCCATCTTCACTCTAATAACGTTGTTTAAAGTTTTCCTTTTATATATCTACCATTTATTTAGTTTAATTCAATGTCCTCAATTTTTCGATGCAATTATAATTTTTTTCAAATCAAAAGATTTTGAGCTACCAATGCTGGTCGTATAGCTGATGTTGGAATTTAATGCTTGGGTTTATAACATTGTAGCGTTTTTTAGGGGTTTCTTTGAGATTGCATAAAATACAGGAAAGTGAAAACTGATGACACAACTTACATAGGTATAATTTTATCTTGTCTTGGCTTTCGTAGTTTTTCACCTTTGTAGTTCTCATCTTTGTTTGACTACAAAAGTCAAAAAACAAATTTTTTATTGTCATTTATTGAGATATATTTGCCGATGAAACGGTGTCGACGTAAAAAGTTTGGTCGTAAAAAACCAAAATTCCTGTAGTGTTGTTTAACTATCTATATTATATTATAAAACAAATAGATCTTTTGTTTAAAACTTTAAGTTTCAACATTTTATCAAAACCAAATTACATCAATAACCTACATTACTCGACGCCGCCACCGCCTACCACCACCAATCTCCGTCGCCACCGCTGCTACCGTTGCACGCCTCACCGTCGCCGCTCCGCCACCACCGCCGCCGCCGCCGTTACACCGCCGCATCGCGTGGGTACCGTTATAATATATTATAAAGCAAATAACATTCTCAACTTTCAACATTCAATGTTAAACAATCCATTAAAACCACATTACATCAATAAATTACACTACTCGCCGCCGCCACCACCGCCAATGCCGCCACCACCACCAATCGCCGCCGCCACTACCGTCGCGCGCCACTAGGGCTGTAAACGAACCGAACAAACACGAATGGGAGCTTGTTCATGTTCGTTCATTTAACTTAACGAACGGTTCACGAACGGATAAACGAACATAATGTTGTGTTCACGAACAGATAAACGAACATAATGGCTTGTTCATGTTCGTTCATTTGTGTTCATGAACGAATGTTCACGAACACAAACGAACGAACACTAATGAACAAACACAAACGAACGAACACTAATGAACAAACACAAACGAACGAACACAAATGAACGAACACAAACAAACACCAATGAACAAACATATAACTAAAAATATTTACAAACATATAATTAGAAATATTAGACTTCATATTCAAGGTTACAAATTATTGATCGGCTAAAAGTTTTACGAAACTTTCGTACTTTAGAAAGTGAAAATATCTTACGGTTTGATATAAAATGAGTATTTATCTTTATAATTTGTATTTAATTTTCTTTTAACGAGCATAGTGCCCGCGCGTTGCGGCGGCGGTGGAGATGAAGGTCGTGGTGGAGATCGAGGGAGGCGGTGGAGAAGGAGGGCGGCGGGTGATAGAAGGTCGATGAGAGTATGTTATGATTAGAGAGAATGGACGAAAGGAGAGTATATAAGCGTTTTATGTTGAAGTATGGATATTTTAGGAAGAAAAAATATGCTTAACTTCTTAATTCTTGTTCTTTTTATAAGAAGATAGATGGGTGCCCGCGCCATGCAGCGGCAAATATGGTGTCAACGGTGTGGTGGTGACAACAACTGTTGATGGTGATGGTTGCGGACTCCAAATGTTTAGCAAGCCACAAAAAAAAGAGAGCATTATGCCTAACATCGAGTGTCTCAAAATTGTCATAAAATGTCAACAGGGAATATTAACTACTACACAATCTTCACTAATAGTTAAAAAATGTATGGAAACAGGTATACTCAAAAAATCATTCATCTTATAACATTGTTCTTTACAGATTAGTTGTGTTCACCACTTCTTACTTTTCAGTTTTTGATGTGACCAATTTATATAGATCGCCCACATCGTTATTGGCCTTTTCGTATATGTTTTGAGTCGATTTTGTATGCATTTGGCGCGTTAATGGTGTTTGTTAGTCCTTTCAGTTTCTTAGCAGGTTGTGCGCCCATTTGGTACATTTTCTGACGATTTTAGCCCAAGATGTTGATCCGAGTGTTCGAGGGCCGATGATAAAGAAGAACAAAGATTTTAGCAAGTTAGCACTGCGCCGCAGTGGGAGGATTCATTCCCCACTGCGCCGCAGTCAATGGGTGCCAAAGCCACAACTTTCCAGTGGATTCACACTGCGCCGCAGTGGGAGTGTACCAGCTCCACTGCGCCGCAGTCACTGGTCGAGAAGAAGCCAATGCTTTCCAGAGATTTAACACTGCGCCGCAGTGGGAGGACTCATTCCCTACTGCGCCGCAGTCACCTTATGATCAGAATTCCAGGGACTTTCCACTGTGCCGCAGTGGGAGCGCACCATGCCCACTGCGGTGCAGTGAGTGCCAAAGCTCCACTTTCCAGTGGATTCATCACTGCGCCGCAGTGGGAGTGTACCAGCTCCACTGCGCCGCAGTGGGAGGACTCTTTAACACTGCGCCGCAGTGGGAGGACTCATTCCCTACTGCGCCGCAGTCACCTTATGATCAGAATTCCAGGGACTTTCCACTGTGCCGCAGTGGGAGCGCACCATGCCCACTGCGCCGCAGTGGGAGGACTCATTCCCTACTGCGCCGCAGTGGGAGGACTCATTCCCTACTGCGCCGCAGTCACCTTATGATCAGAATTCCAGGGACTTTCCACTGTGCCGCAGTGGGAGCGCACCATGCCCACTGCGCCGCAGTCAATGGTTGCCAAAGCCACAACTTTCAGTGGATTCACACTGCGCCGCAGTGGGAGTGTACCAGCTCCACTGCGCCGCAGTCACTGGTGCCAAAGCCACAACTTTCAGTGGTTTAACACTGCGCCGCAGTGGGAGGACTCATTCCCTACTGCGCCGCAGTCACCTTATGATCAGAATTCCAGGGACTTTCCACTGCGCCGCAGTGGGAGGCTCATTCCCCACTGCGCCGCAGTCAATGGGTGCCAAAGCCACAACTTTCTAGTGGATTCACACTGCGCCGCAGTGGGAGGACTCATCCCACTGCGCCGCAGTGGGAGGACTCATTCCCCACTGCGCCGCAGTCAATGGGTGCCAAAGCCACAACTTTCCAGTGGATTCACACTGCGCCGCAGTGGGAGTGTACCAGCTCCACTGCGCCGCAGTGGGAGGACTCATTCCCTACTGCGCCACAGTGGAGTGCCAAAGCCCACTGCGCCGCAGTGGGAGTGTCCAGCTCCACTGCGCCGCAGTGGGAGTGTCCAGCCCACTGCGCCGCAGTGGGAGTTCACTCCACTGCGCCGCAGTGGGAGTGTACCAGCTCCACTGCGCCGCAGTGGGAGGACTCATTCCCTACTGCGCCGCAGTGGAGATCACCCTACTGCGCCGCAGTGGGGGACTCATTCCCTACTGCGCCGCAGTGGGAGTCATTCCCTACTGCGCCGCAGTGGAGTGCCAAAGCCCACTGCGCCGCAGTGGGATTCATCACTGCGCCGCAGTGGGAGTGTACCAGCTCCACTGCGCCGCAGTGGGAGGACTCATTCCCTACTGCGCCGCAGTGGATGTACCACTCCACTGCGCCGCAGTGGGAGTGTACCAGCTCCACTGCGCCGCAGTGGGAGGACTCATTTCCCACTGCGCCGCAGTCAATGGGTGCCAAAGCCACAACTTTCCAGTGGATTCACACTGCGCCGCAGTGGATGGGTGCCAAAGCCACAACTTTCTAGTGGATTCACACTGCGCCGCAGTGGGAGGATTATTGCCCTACTGCGCCGCAGTCAATGGGTGCCAAAGCCACAACTTTCCAGTGGATTCACACTGCGCCGCAGTCAATGGGTGCCAAAGCCACAACTTTCTAGTGGATTCACACTGCGCCGCAGTGGGAGTGTACCAGCTCCACTGCGCCGCAGTGGGAGTGTACCAGCTCCACTGCGCCGCAGTGGGAGTGTACCAGCTCCACTGCGCCGCAGTCAATGGGTGCCAAAGCCACAACTTTCAGTGGATTCCACTGCGCCGCAGTCACCTTATGATCAGAATTCCAGGGACTTTCCACTGTGCCGCAGTGGGAGTGCACCAGCTCCACTGCGCCGCAGTGGGAGGACTCATTCCCTACTGCGCCGCAGTGGGAGTGTACCAGCTCCACTGCGCCGCAGTGGGAGGACTCATTTCCCACTGCGCCGCAGTCAATGGGTGCCAAAGCCACAACTTTCCAGTGGATTCACACTGCGCCGCAGTGGGAGTGTACCAGCTCCACTGCGCCGCAGTCAATGGGTGCCAAAGCCACAACTTTCCAGTGGATTCACACTGCGCCGCAGTGGGAGTGTACCAGCTCCACTGCGCCGCAGTCACTGGTCGAGAATCGTATCTAATTTTCTGTCTTGCAATTTATATTCAACGAATCATTGGTATAATATGTTTTCTTTCAATTTCTTTATTGCAATTCAATTTAGTATGATTGGCTAGATTTCTAATCATCCACTTTGATGAAACTTGACGAATGATATGATTACAATATTTTAATTCAAGAGTTGATTCAATTATCGTTGTGTCGTGATCTTTATCAATTAATTCCTTGCGATTTATTCTTTTGATGTTGATGGTTTATGTGTTCATCGTTAGTGGTACTAGGTGAATATGTTTATCGTTTCAATTCGATTGTCTAAGATCGTTTGTCACCGGTTCATGGTATGACGGTGAATGTCAAATCTATAATAGGAGTTAAGTTGGTAAACGTGTTTAGAAACGGTTGGTGGTACCACGTTTTCCTTCACATAGGCATAATTGGTAATTGGATAATCAAGTAAACTAATTGTTGGGGAGATTTTCTAGGCATTGGTGGTACCGGCTTGGGTAATTTAACTAGCAACTTAGGTGTTTGGGTTATTTGTGAGCGGTTGGTGGTACCACGCGAGCATTTTATCCTTTCACGATTATCTTGTCAACTCTAAATAATTTGAACTTTATCGGGTGCAATCATAACTGAAGTCAAGTGGATTCGAAGTGGATGATCTTTATTCATATTGTTTGAACTTTATTTACTTTTCAATTGTCTTGTTATTTCAATTTCTTTAATTTAATATTGTCAAAGTGAGGTAGCAATTCGGCTACGGTTCCATCCTTTTCCCCAAATCACTTTAGCAAACAATTATTTCAAACCAATCCCCGTGAACGAATTCGGACTTACCTTTTAGCTATACTATATACGAACGGGTCCACTGCCCGCGAGTGTGTAGTAGTCAGTTTTAGGGTAATTCTTGTTTATAAATTTCAAACTCGATTTCACACATCAAGTTTTTGGCGCCGCTGCCGGGGATTGTGTGCCGATTTAGTTGTTAATTTAGTGGTTTGATCCTTTCTCACGCGTGAAAGTTACTTGTTTATTAGTTTAGTTTTCTTTTCTTATCACAGGTGCATTTGACGTGTTTGTGTTAGTTGTGTATTTGCAGGAATTGTGTTAGTTGATGAACTTGCGTTCTTCGGGTCTCCCTTTGAATAGTCCTTTGTCTACTCCGAGAAGACCAAGAGGGCGTAGGTTTAACTTCACTGAACCCACAACACCATTACCGACACCATTTTCACCTATAGCTAAACCCACTCCTGATTCGGACGAGGAAGGGTTCTTTTTGGACGAGTTTTTCAATTTAGAAGTAAAGCAAGAGGAAATGGGGGACGAACAACCAAGGGGTCCAAATGACACTCGCTATGGCGAGAGAGTCCGTACGATCCCAACTGGCCGTGGTTCCGCCATTAGACCTCCAACCATTGATCACACTTTCGCTTTGAAGGGAAACCATCTAAAGAGCATAGAAGAGCATCAATTTGATGGGAAACGGAAATGGGATCCTTACCAACACTTGGATAGGTTTGAAAAGTTGGCTCGGCTATATCAATATGGGCAAAACCAAATGAACGCCGTGAAACTTGAGACATTTCCCATGTCAATCACCGGAGAAGCACTTGATTGGTTCAATGATCTTCCAGAAAATTCTATTACTACTTGGAACCAACTCAAGGAGGCTTTCATTGGTGAGTTTTATTCACTTAGAACTCAAAGAAGGTTGGAGAACATGATTAGATCTTTTGAACAAGATAATGGAGAAGATGTTGTTGATGCTTGGGTTCGTTTCAAGGAAATGTTGAGAAATTGTCCAGGTCACGATTTGACTAGGGAAAAATATGTGGAGCTTTTCTTTGATGGGTTAGATAAGAAGTCCAAACGCGAATTGGGATATGCTTTCGGGGGTAGTTTCAATAACATTACACCCAATGAAGGTTATCAAATCTTGGAAGACATGGCGAAGGATAGCTCAACTTTGGATGATGAAAGGTTTTTGAAGAATGAGAGAAAGATGAAGAGAGGTACTAACCAAGGGAGAGTTACTAAGGTTGAAGCTAGCAATGACCCAGGGGTTATTGGAGAGATTAAGGCGCTATCTGAGCGCATGGAAAAGGGGTTTGCTACTCAAGAGAATAGGTTTGGAGCAATTGAGAGGGATGTTAAGGTAGTAGCCGATGGGTGTGATCATTGTGGTGATATGCACTATTCTGATGAGTGTCCAAATCGGGCACCCGAAGATGTGAGTTATGTTCAAAATCAACCCCAAGGGAATTTCTACCGCAACACCGGTTTCCAGAACCGACCTTCAGGTAATACTTCTTATAACTCTTCTTTTCAGTCTAATAATTCTCGTTTTTCAGGTAATAGGTGGCAAAGAGATAATTATCAGAATCAGCCACAACAGCAGACTCAGCAAGGACAAGGATCAGGTTCTTCTTCTTCTAATGCTGATCCTAATGCCGAGTTGAGAGAGATGATGAAGCAGTTGGCTAGTAATCAGGTTGAAACAAATACTAGCATTCAAATGATCAGGGAAGATACTAAGACTTTGAGTGAGAGGTTGGATCAGTTAAGTGGGAAGGTGGAGATCAACATGAAAAACCAAGGAGTTAATTTCAAGGATCTCGAAAGTAGGATGGCCGCTCTTGCTAGGCCCACGGGGACTCTTCCTAGCAACACACAGCAGAATCCTAGACCTCAGTTTAGTCTTGGACAGAATCAAGGACAGAAATACACTCCACCTCCAGTCCGCAATGAGCAAGCCAAAGCCATCACCACTCATACTGGTAGGTCTTATGACTCACCTCCTATGCCTAATGTTGTTGTTTCAGATGTGCAGGATAAAGGGAGTGATGATGATGAGGTTGATGAAGAGATTGAAATGGAGGAAGATTCAACCGTGAAGACTCCGGTCACTCCACCAAAACCGGATGTGGTTCCAGAGGTTAAACCATACAAGCCAAAGATACCATTTCCACAGAGGTTCAAAAAGGCAAAGCTGAAGGAGCAATATAACAAGTTTGTGGAGATGATTACAAATGTTCACATTAATGTGCCTTTAGTTGATCTTATTCAGGGGATGCCACATTATGCCAAGTTCATTAAGGAGCTTGTGACTAACAAAGGAAAGATGGATGAGGTGAAAGCTACTTATCTTAATGCCGAGTGTTCTGCTATCTTGCAGAACCGCATCCCACCTAAGCTTGAAGATCCAGGGAGTTTCCTTATTACTTGTTCTATTCGTACTCTTACTTGTAAGGCACTTGTTGATTTAGGTGCTAGCATTAATTTGATGCCTTACTCGGTTTGGAGTAAGTTGGCTCTAGGAGTTTTGAGACCTACCCGCAAGAGTATTAGATTAGCTGACCATTCTTTTCAGTATCCCATTGGGATTGCTGAAAACATGACTGTCCGGGTAGGCCATATTGTGTTTCTAGTTGACTTCGTTATCCTCGAGATGGAGGAAGACACGAAGGTACCCCTTATTCTTGGACGACCATTCCTTAATACCGCGGATGCTATCATCCGTGTGAAGGATAAGGAAATTTCTTTGGGTGTGGGTACGGATAGAATTGTGTTTAATGTTAAAAAGTCCATCAAGCATTCATATTCTAATGATGAGTCTTGTTTCAGGATTGACGTTATTGATGATGCTTTAGACCGAGAGTTTCAGGAACTAATGGAGGCCGACACTGGAGATGAGAAGATTGCTAATTTAGGATCGGGAGATATATCTGACGATGATTTGTTTGCAGAGGTTATGGCGCTTAGCTTGGATGAGACACCT
This sequence comes from Erigeron breviscapus, assembly GCA_034093135.1. Lineage (NCBI taxonomy): Eukaryota > Viridiplantae > Streptophyta > Magnoliopsida > Asterales > Asteraceae > Erigeron > Erigeron breviscapus. The sequence goes on along the minus strand of CM067169.1, from coordinate 6,357,367 downwards.
CCCGAGGATGAGAGTTTTGAGGAGGTTGTTGCTGATGGAAGTTCGAGGGTACCAAATTCTGTTGATGTACCACCCACTGATTTGGAGCTTAAGCCATTACCTTCCCATTTGGAGTATGCTTATTTGTCAGGTGAATCTTCTTACCCGTGGTTATCTCGTCCTCACTCTCGAGTGACGAGAAGGATTGTCTTTTGTCTGTGCTTCGATCCCATAAGCGGGCTTTTGCTTGGAAGACCACCGATATTCCAGGTATTAGTCCTAACTTTTGCCAGCATAAAATAGATTTTGTTGATGATGTTAAGCCTGTTGTCCAGAGACAAAGGAGGCTTAATCCGAACATGAAAGAAGTTGTTAAGAAAGAGGTCATTAAGTTGTTAGATGCTGGGATCATTTTTCCTATTGCTGATAGTCCTTGGGTTAGTCCTGTTCATTGTGTGCCCAAAAAGGGGGGCATGACAGTTATTGAGAATGAGAATAAGGAACTCTTGGCCACTAGGACTATAACGGGTTGGCGGGTTTGTATTGATTACCGTAAGCTTAATGATGCCACCCGTAAGGATCACTTTCCCCTTCCTTTCATTGATCAGATGTTAGAAAGACTTGCAGGTAATGAATATTTTTGTTTCTTAGATGGGTTTTTCGGGTACTTCCAAATACCCATTGATCCCAAGGACCAAGAAAAGACCACCTTCACATGCCCATTTGGTACTTTTGCTTATCGGCGAATGCCGTTTGGTTTATGTAATGCCCCAGGCACCTTTCAAAGGTGCATGATAGCTATTTTCCAGGACATGCTTGAAACCTCCATGGAGGTTTTCATGGATGATTTCTCGGTTTTTGGGGACTCTTTTCATACTTGCTTGCATAATTTGGAAAGATGTTAGAACGGTGTGAAAGGGCACACCTTGTTTTGAATTGGGAAAAGTGCCATTTTATGGTGACCGAGGGAATTGTTTTAGGGCATAAAGTGTCTAAGGCCGGGATTGAAGTTGATAGGGTTAAGATAGATGTTATAGCCAAATTACCCCCGCCTTCCAATGTGAAAGGGGTAAGAAGTTTTCTTGGACATGCCGGTTTTTACCGCCGTTTTATTAAGGATTTTTCTAAGATTACTCGTCCTATGACCCACTTGTTGGAGAAGGACGCCCCTTTTGTGTTTGATGATGCTTGTTTGAGTGCATTTCAGGTTTTAAAGGAAAAGTTGACTAATTCTCCTATCATGGTTGGACCGGATTGGGAATTGCCATTTGAATTGATGTGTGATGCAAGTGACTATGCTGTGGGAGCCGTGCTTGGGCAAAGGGTTGATAAGCATTTCAAGCCAATTTACTTTGCTAGTAAGACCTTGAACCCCGCCCAGCAAAATTACACCACTACTGAGAAGGAGTTGCTTGCCGTGGTCTTTGCCTTTGATAAGTTTAGATCTTATTTGGTGTTGAGTAAGACCATTGTTTTCACCGACCATTCAGCCCTTAAGTACTTGTTCTCGAAGCAAGATGCTAAACCTAGGCTTATCCGATGGATTTTGTTGTTACAAGAGTTTGATATAGAGATTAAGGATAAGAAAGGTGCTGAAAACTTGGCGGCCGACCATTTGAGTCGTTTGGAAGATCCTCACCGGGAGGAACTTCGAGATGGGGAGATTAATGATCACTTCCCGATGAGTCTTTAATGTTTATTTCTAACTCTGATGATGCTCCTTGGTTTGCAGATATTGCTAATTATTTGGTTGCAGGTGAGATACCGAATGATTTCACGTCCCAGCAAAAGAAGAAGCTCATATCGGATGCTAAGCACTATTTTTGGGATAGTCCATACTTGTTTCGTGTTTGTGCAGATGGTATGGTAAGGAGATGTGTAGCTGGAGCTAAGACGAGGGAGATTCTTGATGCTTGTCACTATGGTCCAACTGGAGGTCATTACGGTCCTTCAGTTACTGGTAAGAAAGTTTTCGATGCAGGTTTCTATTGGCCTACAATTTTCAAGGAGGCCCAGACTTTGGTAGAGACTTGTGACATTTGTCAAAGACAAGGGAGCATTACTAACCGGGATGAGATGCCTCAACAAAGCATTCAGGTATGCGAGGTATTTGATATTTGGGGTATAGACTTCATGGGACCATTCCCACCGTCTAATAAGTTTCAATATATTCTTGTCGCCGTTGACTACATGTCTAAATGGGCCGAAGCCAAGGCTTTGCCCACGAATGACGCGAGGGTAGTCATTGATTTCTTGAAACAATTATTCTGTCGATTTGGTTGCCCTAGAGCTTTGATTAGTGACCGAGGAACCCATTTTGCAAATCATCAATTAGCAAGGTCATGAAGAGGTATGGTGTTGTGTATTATTTTTCTACTTCTTATCATCCACAAACTAGTGGACAAGTAGAAAACACCAATAGGGCTTTGAAAAGGATTTTAGAGAAAACTGTTGGAGATAACCCCAAGGTTTGGTCAAAGAAGTTAGATGACGCCTTGTGGGCGTTTAGAACGGCTTATAAGACGCCGATTGGCACCACGCCATACCGGTTGCTCTATGGCAAAACTTGCCATCTTTCTATTGAGATAGAGCATAAGGCGTATTGGGCGTTGAGGAATTTGAATTTAGATTTGATGGAAGCGCGTGAACTTAGAATGTTGCAACTTCATGAGCTTGATGAGCTTAGGTTAGGTGCTTATGAGAATTCGAGGCTTTATAAGGAAAGGACCAAGATTTGGCATGATAAGAGGATCCATAGGAAGGAGTTTAAGGTTGGGGCTAAAGTGTTGTTGTTCTTGTCCAAATTTAAGATTAAGCAACCCAAACTCACTTCTAGATGGATTGGACCGTTTGAGATTAAGCATGTGTACCCATCGGGTTATGTTGAGTTGTTTAAGCGAAATGGTGAAGGATCGTTCATTGTCAATGGTCATCGACTTAAGTTATATGTGGAAGAAGAGCAGGTTGAGGGGATATTTGATGAGATCCCCGTGTTTGAATTTGATGCTTGAAGGTTGGTCGAGTCAAGCTAAAGACTCGTTAATAACTTAAGCGCTTCTCGGGAGGCAACCCGTGTTTATTTTATCGCATTTTACTTTTCTTTGAATTAGATAGTTTTAATCTTGTTTTAGTAAGTAAGTGCAGGTTTGGTTTAGATTTGATGCGGTTCCGGGTATGTGGAATTTGAGTTTTGTCATAATTTTTTGAAGAAAAATTTTCCAGCAACTTCCCACTGCGCCGCAGTGGGGGGTGGGATAGGCTGACTGCGCCGCATCAAAGATCCTCTGACCACTTGTTGAAATACTCTCACTGCGCCGCAGTGGGAGTGAAGCAGCCCCACTGCGCCGCAGTGGGAGTACGGGTAGGTCAAAGAGTGACTAGACCAGGTAGTTTCACTTTATCACTTTTCACTCTTTCTTCTTCTTTTCTCTCATCTAAAAACCAAAATACCCATTAACCTCCTTCAAGATCTTCCATTTTTCTTCCATCTTTTATCAATCTTCCAGATTTTCATCTTAATACATTGCATAATGGGAAGAAGTGTAAGTTTTTCTCTTTAGTTTCTTTGTATTTTCCTTTTATTTTGAATTTTCAATTTTTAGGATTTATGCTAGCTTAATGTTCGAATTAATTTAGGGGTTTTGATGTTTGTGGGCAATAGAAGCCATTTGGGTGATAAATCTTGCATCTTGTTCATCCATTTTTGATTTGGATTTTGAAAATTAGGGTTTTGAAAAATTGGGGATTTGCTTTGAACAAGTGTGGGGGGATGTATATGTCGATTTATGTGGAGATTATTGATTGAGTATTCCCTGAATGTGCTTGTTTGAGTACCTTTTTTGTGCTATATATGATGAACCCTAGGATTGGTTGCCCAGGTTTTTCGCCTCACTGCGCCGCAGTGAGGGGGTTCAGTGCCTCACTGCGCCGCAGTGAGGATCTTCTGCCGTTTGTCCTTTTTCCCCACTGCGCCGCAGTGAGGGTGAAGCATGCCCACTGCGCCGCAGTGGGGGCCTTTCCCTGCCAAGATTTTTTTGCTTATTTTATATGCTTTCCAACTTTGCATTCTTAATACTTACAAATGGTCGTTTTCATGTTGTGAATGCAGGGAGCGGGAGCTAGTGATAAGGCCGCGGGAAAGCGCAAAATGGTTGAGGGGCAATCCAGTGAGGCGGTTGATGTCCCGACTAAAACTTCAAAGAAACAAGCGGAGGTGCCGCTTACATTTATTGAAGAATTGAACGAGCGACATGCTTGGCTATCATTTGAGGGGATTAGGCAGCCGCAGAAGAACATCTACAAGAACAAGTTGTATAAGCTTTCTAAGCATGTGGTCCTTCCCGCAAGACATTTAACTCAATTTCAAGCTCAGGTATTTGGAGTTCAGGAGGATATTCGACGGTGGTTTTCTATGAGTATGAGGGTTGGAGGTGCGTCAAGAGGGCATGAAGTGAGTTGTGATATTTGGCGGAGGGTATTCGCTAACCGTGAAGCCGCCTACCGTGAGTTATGCTTAGAGTTCTATTCAACCTTGAAACTGAAGAAGGAATTGGGAAAAGTCAAAGACATTTTTAAAGAGAGGGTAGTCTCGTTTTACTGTGGGGGAGTGCAGAGGAGGTTGTCAATTGCTGAATTTGGTTACTACTGTGGGATGTATACGAGGGAGGAGTTGCAGAGTGCTGAGTTTAGGGATATTTTGAAGAAGGGGTATAGAACACAGGCCGATTTGGGTGATGGAGAGTCTATCGTGGAGTATTACGCCAGGATCACAGGGGGAGAGACATGGACATACACAAGTGGTGTGTCAAAGATTAAGAATGTACGTTTGAGGTTACTCCACCGGATGATTGTGACTTTCCTGGTACAGAGGTCTACTCATTGGGAGAAGGCGTACAAGAATGATCTTTGGTTACTTAAGTTATTTTTTGAGGGTGCTCCATCCAGGTTTGCTTTGCCTCCTCTTGTGCTTCTGGACCGTATGTGTAATCATACCGATGCGACTCTGGTTTTGGGACACTTTATCACGGTGATCTATAAGAGGATGGGAGTTTTTGCTTCTGATGATTGCCAGACCTATCTCTCATTGCCAGTACATCAGGAGGATTTTACGTATCAGGAGCTATGGAGGGCAAAGATTTTGAAGAAAAAGAAAGACAATGAGCAGGAGCGGTTGTTAGATGATGAGGGTGAGGTTGAAGGACCACCTCCTGTACATGAGGAGGATGAGGAGGCTGATGTTGAGATGGCTGATGCTCCACGGGAGCCACCGAGGAGGACTGGACGTAACATTCCCATCCCTCCTTCGTTTGATCTTACACTCTTGGGGAACACTATTCAGAACATCTATGAGTCTCAGCAGAACAGTCAGCGAGAGTTTGATGCGTACCAGAGGAGGGTGGACCAGGATTTCACCTGGATTGGATCACAGCAGGCCCACACTAACTATAACCTTGATTATTATCAGCCTATGTGGGATGCTCAGTATCATGGCCGGGAGTTTGTTAGACCTGACCCGATTCCTCCATTCTCTCCACCGCCTATTTATGTCCCTGATTATCGTCAGGGGGGTCAGACCTTCTTCTCTCAGACGACTGTTCCGGGGAACATGTCACCACGACCCCATGATTTAGGAGGTTCCCCTCGTGGTCCAGTGCAGTTTGGGGTTTTTCAGGGTGGACATGTTGGCGGTAGTTCTTCATCTTTTGCAGGTTTGGATGCAGGTGCGTCAGGATTTGATGCTGATCAGTCAGGGGGAGGTGCTGGTGGTTCAGGTTCAGCTCAGGAGGAAGAACAAGATTGGGTGACAAGTATTTTTGGCAAACCTGGACTACCCTATGGCTACCATGGACATCAGCAGTGAGTGGAGATGATTCCCATCCGGTACCGTGGGATGGAATCATATGATGATTGATTTTGTTGGTATTCTTATGACATTACTTTATTTATCATTTTCTGGTATCCACCCTACGGGGTGATGAAACATTTGTAATTTCCTTTGTTTTCTTTTATTTTCTGCATGGTACTTTATTTTGTTTGAACTATTTTGGATATTTTGGATGGTAGGTCTTTTGGAATGTTATTCAGCAGGTTTGATCCGATTGATGGCAATACCTAATGGAACCCAAGTGTGGGGGAGAACCCGTTGGATTTGTTTGATTGTGTGATAGTGTTAGTAGCTCACTATGATGTCATGTGCATATGCTGGCAGTAAGTTCAGCGCAATATTTTTGATTGGCATCTTTATTGACATTGTTTCACACACAGTTCTCACACCTTCCGTTTTGGACTAAGTTTGTTTCTCCCATCAACCAAATTGGACTTCCTTTTTAGGAAGAGCAATTTGTGGTGCGGGGTCGACTTACTTGTTTTGAAACGGAATGTGTCCATGATCCGGTATGTGTTCTCATTCTTTATGTCTATCTTGCTTACCCCTATTTACCTTTGTTTTGACCGAATATGGATATTGAGGGCATTGTCCATCTTAAGTGTGGGGGGGTGGCAAATAGGTTTAAGCAACCGGATATATCTCTTTTGTTGTTTTGCCATTGAGATTTAATCGTCGAAATGTGTTCTGAACGGTTATTGGGCTAATCTTTGTGGATTGATAACATTACTTGCATACTCAAATTTCCCAAACACCTAAAGTTGTGAGATTCATCATTCATTTATAGATGTGCTAGGTGTTTACGGTTTTGGTTTGATTGCCTTGTAATTTGTCCCTCTCTTAGGCTCTTGGATTTATTCGGGAGTAGGGTTCCATTTCGAACTCTGAACTAAGATGTGCGAATTTGAGGTTTATTTCTTCCATTTCCGGGTTTATTTCTTTGATATGAGTGTGCCGGTGATGTGTTGAGCTAGAACTTGGCCTGGTGATCGTTACGAGACCGCAGTGAGATCACTTTTGTGATATAAGTACATTGGATGACGAATTGGCATATTAGGTTTGACCCGTATTTTCTTTCTTTCTTTGCACCTTTGCTTTTGTATAATTTTACCTTTACTATACATACACTTTCTTTCCTTCCTTTGTAAACCTTTGTTGCACTCATCCTTAGTGCAAAGTACACTTATACATCCTTTTAACTTAGCCTTTTCCTTTGTATATATCCACTTATATATGTAAACTTTACCTAATTATACCTTACTATACCGATAGTCTAATTTTGGGGGGCCATTGATTGTCATTGGTTTGTTTGGACGGTTTGGGAGAGCTTCAATGGGTTATCGGTTGGAATATTCTTGGTCTATGGGAATACGTCGATTGGTCAAGTTATTGGGAATGTCTTGGATTGTTCAAAGGAAGTGTATTGTTTTAGACATTGTTCATCATTGTAAGAGGGTGCCTACTAGTAGAGTAAAAATGGTTCAAAATAAAAAAAAAAAAAAAAAGAACTTGGGCTACTAGTGGGTACTTCTCATTTTTATATGTCTAAAGAATTGTTGTATCATTTGGTTCGTGAATAGAATGGAAGATGTGGTTGTTCCTAAGTTGTTTGAAGTTGATACACCACAATGGTGTCGGGTTTTGCTTGGTATTTTTGAGGTGTCTTAGCGAGGTAACATCTTAGGGGTTGGTAGTTTGTTGGCAATCAATGGTACGGGTTTTGATTAGACTATTTTGTACATAATTCATACATACCTTATACTTTTGTTACTTCCTATCACTAACCTAAATTTCCCATACTCCATTGTAAATTTCCATAATATATACCTTAGCCTAACTATACAACCGTCCTATATGCCTATTTTGATGATGTACTTGGTGCTCACGCCATGTCGGTGGAGCTATGATCCTTGTTCAAGCCTATGGTAAGATATGCATCACGACCGCGCAATGAGTGATTATTCATATATATTCAACCCAATAGTAAGTTCATTGGAGGAGGATGATTTTGATAGGTTCATTTGTTTCACTTTTGCTTAGTCGTGTTATTGTGGCTTGTGGATTGTTCAGATATTGTCAAACATTTCGGATTTTCATTAAGATTAAAACTGCTTCACCAAAGTCCTTGTCATCGACATACTTGGTTTGGCTTCTTTTTGGAAATTTGTAAGGTGTTTATGTAGCATCGCGCCAAGGAATGCTTTTTGCTTAATTTCCAGATTTGCTTGAGGCAAACTGTAACACCCGTTTCGTAAAAATATGGATTTCCAAAACTTTTGCCTAACGGCATCAATTATGCGGAAACGATTTATTAAAAACTCTCAACAAGGAAAACAGTTGAGAAGCAATAGTGGTGTTACTAACGTATCGTAGAAATAATAGTTCAAAAAGAAAAGTGAAAAAAAAAAAAAAAAAAAAAAAAAAAAAAAAAAAAAAAAAAAAAAAAAAAAAAAAAAAAAAAAAAAAAAAAAAAAAAAAAAAAAAAAAAAAAAAAAAAAAAAAAAAAAAAAAAAAAAAAAAAAAAAAAAAAAAAAAAAAAAAAAAAAAAAAAAAAAAAAAAAAAAAAAAAAAAAAAAAAAAAAAAAAAAAAAAAAAAAAAAAAAAAAAAAAAAAAAAAAAAAAAAAAAAAAAAAAAAAAAAAAAAAAAAAAAAAAAAAAAAAAAAAAAAAAAAAAAAAAAAAAAAAAAAAAAAAAAAAAAAAAAAAAAAAAAAAAAAAAAAAAAAAAAAAAAAAAAAAAAAAAAAAAAAAAAAAAAAAAAAAAAAAAAAAAAAAAAAAAAAAAAAAAAAAAAAAAAAAAAAAAAAAAAAAAAAAAAAAAAAAAAAAAAAAAAAAAAAAAAAAAAAAAAAAAAAAAAAAAAAAAAAAAAAAAAAAAAAAAAAAAAAAAAAAAAAAAAAAAAAAAAAAAAAAAAAAAAAAAAAAAAAAAAAAAAAAAAAAAAAAAAAAAAAAAAAAAAAAAAAAAAAAAAAAAAAAAAAAAAAAAAAAAAAAAAAAAAAAAAAAAAAAAAAAAAAAAAAAAAAAAAAAAAAAAAAAAAAAAAAAAAAAAAAAAAAAAAAAAAAAAAAAAAAAAAAAAAAAAAAAAAAAAAAAAAAAAAAAAAAAAAAAAAAAAAAAAAAAAAAAAAAAAAAAAAAAAAAAAAAAAAAAAAAAAAAAAAAAAAAAAAAAAAAAAAAAAAAAAAAAAAAAAAAAAAAAAAAAAAAAAAAAAAAAAAAAAAAAAAAAAAAAAAAAAAAAAAAAAAAAAAAAAAAAAAAAAAAAAAAAAAAAAAAAAAAAAAAAAAAAAAAAAAAAAAAAAAAAAAAAAAAAAAAAAAAAAAAAAAAAAAAAAAAAAAAAAAAAAAAAAAAAAAAAAAAAAAAAAAAAAAAAAAAAAAAAAAAAAAAAAAAAAAAAAAAAAAAAAAAAAAAAAAAAAAAAAAAAAAAAAAAAAAAAAAAAAAAAAAAAAAAAAAAAAAAAAAAAAAAAAAAAAAAAAAAAAAAAAAAAAAAAAAAAAAAAAAAAAAAAAAAAAAAAAAAAAAAAAAAAAAAAAAAAAAAAAAAAAAAAAAAAAAAAAAAAAAAAAAAAAAAAAAAAAAAAAAAAAAAAAAAAAAAAAAAAAAAAAAAAAAAAAAAAAAAAAAAAAAAAAAAAAAAAAAAAAAAAAAAAAAAAAAAAAAAAAAAAAAAAAAAAAAAAAAAAAAAAAAAAAAAAAAAAAAAAAAAAAAAAAAAAAAAAAAAAAAAAAAAAAAAAAAAAAAAAAAAAAAAAAAAAAAAAAAAAAAAAAAAAAAAAAAAAAAAAAAAAAAAAAAAAAAAAAAAAAAAAAAAAAAAAAAAAAAAAAAAAAAAAAAAAAAAAAAAAAAAAAAAAAAAAAAAAAAAAAAAAAAAAAAAAAAAAAAAAAAAAAAAAAAAAAAAAAAAAAAAAAAAAAAAAAAAAAAAAAAAAAAAAAAAAAAAAAAAAAAAAAAAAAAAAAAAAAAAAAAAAAAAAAAAAAAAAAAAAAAAAAAAAAAAAAAAAAAAAAAAAAAAAAAAAAAAAAAAAAAAAAAAAAAAAAAAAAAAAAAAAAAAAAAAAAAAAAAAAAAAAAAAAAAAAAAAAAAAAAAAAAAAAAAAAAAAAAAAAAAAAAAAAAAAAAAAAAAAAAAAAAAAAAAAAAAAAAAAAAAAAAAAAAAAAAAAAAAAAAAAAAAAAAAAAAAAAAAAAAAAAAAAAAAAAAAAAAAAAAAAAAAAAAAAAAAAAAAAAAAAAAAAAAAAAAAAAAAAAAAAAAAAAAAAAAAAAAAAAAAAAAAAAAAAAAAAAAAAAAAAAAAAAAAAAAAAAAAAAAAAAAAAAAAAAAAAAAGTCATTACATAGGGTTCCAAGAGGAAACAATATCATAAAGTCTATGAGAAACTATTGGGTAGACTAAGGCCATCTTGATCATCTACCCATCTCTCGTCAAAGCTTCACACGTCATCTCACTGCTTAACCTGAGGGGAACAACACATTTAAAAGAACAAGTGTTAGCTATAAATAGCTAAGTAAGATAACACCAGGTTTAAGCAAAACATTTCATCCATTTAAATTGTCCTTTTAAAACTTTAAGTCATTTTAATTAGGCATACATATCATCATATAAACATATCCACGTCACATATAAGCATAGAGTTCATGACCCTAAATGTGCCTAATCAATTTCGTCACTTTGATTCATCTCGTTAAATTGTGACTAGGTCACCGTTAAGTTGTAACCGAAGTTACCGTTATCATATAGGGTATGAGTTTGTGTGCAGGCGGTCATACGACCTCAAGGAAGCCTCACACCCGACTTGATGGAGAAGTCTTTCGACGGTCCATCTGCGTCGTTAAGGAAAGACAATGTCGATCCCTGAGTAGCACGTTATGTTCATGACATTAGGTGGGTCATCAGACCACCCGAAACTACTCGCCACGTATGACTGTTGCAAGGAGCAACCCAAGCAACCACCTCAGCGTACCTATATCCACCGTCAGGCACGGGTTATGCATAACACTCATCATCTAATTAGCTCGAGCATTTACCACATTTAGTTTAGGTTTCTTATGTTATCCTAAACTAGTCATCATCTATCATCATTTCACGTTAGGGCCCTTAAAACGTGCACGTGTCATGGCAACCTAAAAAGGTCTAGTGTTCTAGATGAACAAGCCACATATACATGCACATATCATCATATAAACATATCCACGTCACATATAAGCATAGAGTTCATGACCCTAAATGTGCCTAATCAATTTCGTCACTTTGATTCATCTCGTTAAATTGTGACTAGGTCACCGTTAAGTTGTAACCGAAGTTACCGTTATCATATAGGGTATGAGTTTGTGTGCAGGCGGTCATACGACCTCAAGGAAGCCTCACACCCGACTTGATGGAGAAGTCTTTCGACGGTCCATCTGCGTCGTTAAGGAAAGACAATGTCGATCCCTGAGTAGCACGTTATGTTCATGACATTAGGTGGGTCATCAGACCACCCGAAACTACTCGCCACGTATGACTGTTGCAAGGAGCAACCCAAGCAACCACCTCAGCGTACCTATATCCACCGTCAGGCACGGGTTATGCATAACACTCATCATCTAATTAGCTCGAGCATTTACCACATTTAGTTTAGGTTTCTTATGTTATCCTAAACTAGTCATCATCTATCATCATTTCACGTTAGGGCCCTTAAAACGTGCACGTGTCATGGCAACCTAAAAAGGTCTAGTGTTCTAGATGAACAAGCCACATATACATGCACATATCATCATATAAACATATCCACGTCACATATAAGCATAGAGTTCATGACCCTAAATGTGCCTAATCAATTTCGTCACTTTGATTCATCTCGTTAAATTGTGACTAGGTCACCGTTAAGTTGTAACCGAAGTTACCGTTATCATATAGGGTATGAGTTTGTGTGCAGGCGGTCATACGACCTCAAGGAAGCCTCACACCCGACTTGATGGAGAAGTCTTTCGACGGTCCATCTGCGTCGTTAAGGAAAGACAATGTCGATCCCTGAGTAGCACGTTATGTTCATGACATTAGGTGGGTCATCAGACCACCCGAAACTACTCGCCACGTATGACTGTTGCAAGGAGCAACCCAAGCAACCACCTCAGCGTACCTATATCCACCGTCAGGCACGGGTTATGCATAACACTCATCATCTAATTAGCTCGAGCATTTACCACATTTAGTTTAGGTTTCTTATGTTATCCTAAACTAGTCATCATCTATCATCATTTCACGTTAGGGCCCTTAAAACGTGCACGTGTCATGGCAACCTAAAAAGGTCTAGTGTTCTAGATGAACAAGCCACATATACATTAATATACAAAATATAAGTCATTTGGGACCCAAACGAACCTTACAGACCTCACGAAATTAGTCTGGAAAATCCTTCTTACGAACTTAGCTACAGTTCTTACGAAGATAGCAAAACGAAGATAGATTTGTTCTTACGAAGATAGCAAAACGAAGATAGATTTGTTCTTACGAAGATAGCAAAACGAAGATAGATTTGTTCTTACGAAGATAGCAAAACGAAGATAGATTTGTTCTTACGAAGATAGCAAAACGAAGATAGATTTGTTCTTACGAAGATAGCAAAACGAAGATAGATTTGTTCTTACGAAGATAGCAAAACGAAGATAGATTTGTTCTTACGAAGATAGCAAAACGAAGATAGATTTGTTCTTACGAAGATAGCAAAACGAAGATAGATTTGTTCTTACGAAGATAGCAAAACGAAGATAGATTTGTTCTTACGAAGATAGCAAAACGAAGATAGATTTGTTCTTACGAAGATAGCAAAACGAAGATAGATTTGTTCTTACGAAGATAGCAAAACGAAGATAGATTTGTTCTTACGAAGATAGCAAAACGAAGATAGATTTGTTCTTACGAAGATAGCAAAACGAAGATAGATTTGTTCTTACGAAGATAGCAAAACGAAGATAGATTTGTTCTTACGAAGATAGCAAAACGAAGATAGATTTGTTCTTACGAAGATAGCAAAACGAAGATAGATTTGTTCTTACGAAGATAGCAAAACGAAGATAGATTTGTTCTTACGAAGATAGCAAAACGAAGATAGATTTGTTCTTACGAAGATAGCAAAACGAAGATAGATTTGTTCTTACGAAGATAGCAAAACGAAGATAGATTTGTTCTTACGAAGATAGCAAAACGAAGATAGATTTGTTCTTACGAAGATAGCAAAACGAAGATAGATTTGTTCTTACGAAGATAGCAAAACGAAGATAGATTTGTTCTTACGAAGATAGCAAAACGAAGATAGATTTGTTCTTACGAAGATAGCAAAACGAAGATAGATTTGTTCTTACGAAGATAGCAAAACGAAGATAGATTTGTTCTTACGAAGATAGCAAAACGAAGATAGATTTGTTCTTACGAAGATAGCAAAACGAAGATAGATTTGTTCTTACGAAGATAGCAAAACGAAGATAGATTTGTTCTTACGAAGATAGCAAAACGAAGATAGATTTGTTCTTACGAAGATAGCAAAACGAAGATAGATTTGTTCTTACGAAGATAGCAAAACGAAGATAGATTTGTTCTTACGAAGATAGCAAAACGAAGATAGATTTGTTCTTACGAAGATAGCAAAACGAAGATAGATTTGTTCTTACGAAGATAGCAAAACGAAGATAGATTTGTTCTTACGAAGATAGCAAAACGAAGATAGATTTGTTCTTACGAAGATAGCAAAACGAAGATAGATTTGTTCTTACGAAGATAGCAAAACGAAGATAGATTTGTTCTTACGAAGATAGCAAAACGAAGATAGATTTGTTCTTACGAAGATAGCAAAACGAAGATAGATTTGTTCTTACGAAGATAGCAAAACGAAGATAGATTTGTTCTTACGAAGATAGCAAAACGAAGATAGATTTGTTCTTACGAAGATAGCAAAACGAAGATAGATTTGTTCTTACGAAGATAGCAAAACGAAGATAGATTTGTTCTTACGAAGATAGCAAAACGAAGATAGATTTGTTCTTACGAAGATAGCAAAACGAAGATAGATTTGTTCTTACGAAGATAGCAAAACGAAGATAGATTTGTTCTTACGAAGATAGCAAAACGAAGATAGATTTGTTCTTACGAAGATAGCAAAACGAAGATAGATTTGTTCTTACGAAGATAGCAAAACGAAGATAGATTTGTTCTTACGAAGATAGCAAAACGAAGATAGATTTGTTCTTACGAAGATAGCAAAACGAAGATAGATTTGTTCTTACGAAGATAGCAAAACGAAGATAGATTTGTTCTTACGAAGATAGCAAAACGAAGATAGATTTGTTCTTACGAAGATAGCAAAACGAAGATAGATTTGTTCTTACGAAGATAGCAAAACGAAGATAGATTTGTTCTTACGAAGATAGCAAAACGAAGATAGATTTGTTCTTACGAAGATAGCAAAACGAAGATAGATTTGTTCTTACGAAGATAGCAAAACGAAGATAGATTTGTTCTTACGAAGATAGCAAAACGAAGATAGATTTGTTCTTACGAAGATAGCAAAACGAAGATAGATTTGTTCTTACGAAGATAGCAAAACGAAGATAGATTTGTTCTTACGAAGATAGCAAAACGAAGATAGATTTGTTCTTACGAAGATAGCAAAACGAAGATAGATTTGTTCTTACGAAGATAGCAAAACGAAGATAGATTTGTTCTTACGAAGATAGCAAAACGAAGATAGATTTGTTCTTACGAAGATAGCAAAACGAAGATAGATTTGTTCTTACGAAGATAGCAAAACGAAGATAGATTTGTTCTTACGAAGATAGCAAAACGAAGATAGATTTGTTCTTACGAAGATAGCAAAACGAAGATAGATTTGTTCTTACGAAGATAGCAAAACGAAGATAGATTTGTTCTTACGAAGATAGCAAAACGAAGATAGATTTGTTCTTACGAAGATAGCAAAACGAAGATAGATTTGTTCTTACGAAGATAGCAAAACGAAGATAGATTTGTTCTTACGAAGATAGCAAAACGAAGATAGATTTGTTCTTACGAAGATAGCAAAACGAAGATAGATTTGTTCTTACGAAGATAGCAAAACGAAGATAGATTTGTTCTTACGAAGATAGCAAAACGAAGATAGATTTGTTCTTACGAAGATAGCAAAACGAAGATAGATTTGTTCTTACGAAGATAGCAAAACGAAGATAGATTTGTTCTTACGAAGATAGCAAAACGAAGATAGATTTGTTCTTACGAAGATAGTCAACATATACGATTAAGTTTTGGGATGTTACAATTACCTCCCCCTTAAGAGGATTCCGTCCCCGGAATCACTTCAGCATCAAAAAGGTGGGGATAGGTCTCCCGCATTACGGACTCGGTCTCCCAAGTCATACTTTCGCCGTGATTGTGTTTCCACTTAATAAGAACTAGATCGATAGTCTTTCGTCGTAACTTCTTTTGTTTCCTTCCCATTATAGCAACAGGTTCATCAACAATCTGCTTGTTTGGATCAATACTTACGTCCTCGAGTGGAATGACATCCGCTTCATTTGCATAGCATTTACGTAGATAACACACATGAAATGTGTTGTGAATTCCATGAAGTTCTGGAGGTAATTCCAGTTGAAATGCCTGTTCATTAACCTTCTTAATGATCTTAAAAGGTCCAATGAATCTAGGGCTTAGCTTTCCTCGTTTGCCAAATCGTAATACACCTTTCCAAGGCGACACCTTGAGTAAAACCATTTCACCTTCTTTAAAATCAAACGGCCTCCTTTTCTTATCGGCATATGACTTTTGCCTTTCGCGAGCAATACGCAAGGCTTTCTTTGCAACATTAACTTTATCGGCCGTAATTTGTACTACTTCAGGTCCAGCAAATTGCTTTTCCCCGGGCTCCAACCAACAACTAGGAGTCCGACACTTTCTACCATATAACATCTCATAAGGTGGCATTCCAATGCTCGCGTGATAACTATTGTTATACGCAAACTCAACAAGAGGTAGGTGTTTATCCCATGAACCACCATAATCCATCACACAAGCTCTGAGCATATCTTCAAGCGTTTGAATAGTCCTTTCACTTTGCCCATCAGTCTGCGGGTGATAGGCTGTGCTCAGACGAACTTGAGTACCAAATTCCCGTTGAAAACTCTTCCAAAAGTTGGAAACGAATCGAGCATCACGATCTGACACAATCGATATCGGAACACCATGTTTAGTAACCACTTCTTTAATATACAATGTAGCGAAATTCTCCATAGGAGCATTCTCACGAACTGGGAGGAAATGGGCACTCTTCGTTAATTGATCGACAATAACCCATATCATATCGTGACCACGAGGCGTCCTCGGAAGTTTGGTTACAAAATCCATTGTAATGTGATCCCATTTCCATTCAGGGATCTCGAGTTGCTGAAACTTCCCGTAAGGCTTTTGGTGTTCAGCTTTTACTTTAGCACATGTCAAACACTTCTGTACGTACATCATCACATCGTTTTTAATACTGGGCCACCAATAAATCGGCTTCAAGTCCGCATGCATCTTTGTGGCACCAGGGTGTACAGAATACTTAGTCTTGTGAGCTTCGTCCATCACTAACTCACGATTGCCTCCATATAGAGGAACCCATATTCTACCTTTGTAAGTTCGAAGACCGCGACTATTTTCTTCCATTTCAAGTCTATTTTTCTTCTTTTTCCCAATAGACTCCTCTTTCACATTCTCCTCCTTCAACGCTTCAATTTGAGCTAATCGAATAGGTTCCATTAAGTTCGACTCAACCTTCGTAATCATTGCACATAACCTACTCTTCGCATATCCTTTGCGGCTCAAGGCATCAGCAACCACATTAGCTTTGCCTGGGTGATATTTAATCTCACAATCATAATCCTTTAATAACTCCATCCACCGTCGTTGTCTAACATTCATGTCCTTCTGAGTAAACACATATTGTAAGCTTTTATGATCCGTATAAAGGGTACACTTCGTACCATACAGATAATGTCGCCACAATTTCAGAGCAAAAACAACAGCAGCCAGCTCAAGATCATGAGTAGGATAATTCCGCTCATGTGGCTTCAGCTGTCGAGAGGCGTAAGCGATAACTTTGTCTCGTTGCATCAGTACACACCCTAACCCCGTGATGGATGCGTCACTATAGACAACTAAATCATCGGTTCCTTCGGGTAAAGCTAAGACTGGAGCTTCACACAACTTCTTTTTCAACGTCGTGAAGGCTTTCTCTTGAGCATCGGTCCACACAAACTTCACACCTTTCTTCGTTAATTCAGTCATTGGCTTGGCAATGCGTGAGAAATCCTGAATAAAACGTCGATAGTAGCCAGCCAAACCGAGAAAACTCTTAATTTCAGTAGGAGACTTAGGCTGCTCCCACTTCGACACCGCTTCTATCTTCGAAGGATCTACTTTTATACCATCAGAGGAGATGACATGGCCGAGGAAATGAACTTCCTTTAGCCAGAACTCGCACTTGGAGAACTTAGCATATAGCTTTTTCTCTCTGAGGACTTGAAGGACAGCCCTCAAATGCTCTCTATGTTCCTCTTCCGACTTTGAATACACAAGGATGTCGTCGATGAAAACGATAACGAAATGATCCAAAAATGGTCGACAGACACGGTTCATCAAATCCATAAACTTCGCTGGAGCATTTGTCAAACCGAATGGCATGACAAGGAACTCGTAATGACCATAACGAGTTCGGAACGCTGTTTTGGCTACACTTTCCTCTTCAACCTTCAGTTGATGATAGCCAGATCGTAAGTCGATCTTCGAAAAATAGGAAGCACCTTGAAGTTGATCGAACAAATCATCAATGCGAGGGAGTGGATATTTATTCTTCACCGTTCTTTTATTCAGCTCGCGATAATCGATACACATGCGCATGGATCCGTCTTTCTTCTTTACGAAAAGGATAGGAGCACCCCATGGAGAGGAACTCGGACGAATGAAACCTTTATCTAAAAGTTCCTGAATTTGGGTCATCAGCTCCTTCATCTCCGTCGGAGCTAATCGATAGGGAGCTTTGGCTACAGGAGTAGCACCAGGAATGAGGTCAATAGAAAATTCAACCTCACGATCAGGAGGAAGACCTGGAAGATCTTCAGGGAAAACATCAGGAAACTCGGAAACAACCTCGACATCAGAGACTGTAGGCTTCGCGATACGAGAATCGATGACATAAGCTAGAAAATGTGACTTAGTTTGCCGTATACAACGAAGGGCTTTCATCATCGAGATCACCTTAACATTTCCCGGCTTCTTGTCACCATAAACACAGACACCTTTACCGTCAGGGGTAGCGATACGAACTATTTTCTTTGCACATAAGACGACAGCATCGTTTTTAGACATCCAGTCCATACCGAGTATAACATCAAAACTATGGATAGTAGCAGGTAGCAAGTTAGCAGTAAAACACCGACCCTCTATCTCTAAAGGACAATCAGAATAACCCTCACGTACGATAGACGTTGTGCCGTTAGCCACCTCTACTTCAATAGGACACCTTAAGGGACTCGTAATCATGTCTAATTTAGGAGCAAACAGAGTAGACACAAAAGATTTGTTCGCACCAGAATCAAATAACACATTAGCAAGTTTGGAGTTAACAATAAGGGTAGCAGTAACTACCTGGTCGTCATCTTTGGCCTCTTCAGCCGTCATCTGATAAGCACGGGCTTTGGCTTTGGGGGCTTCCGTCTTCTTTCCCTCGTCCTTCTTCATTTGCGGACAGTCGGCAATACGGTGCTTTGTGTCTCCACATTTATAACATCTTGCTTTGTCAGTGCATTCATCAACGGTATGACCCTGTGCTCCACACCTATTGCACCTGCGGGTCTTAGCAGAACACTGCCCAGAATGAATAGCTTTGCAGCTAGAGCACCATTTTCCGTCCTTGTCTGTCTTTCCCTTGTCGGAGGACGAAGATCCCTTGAATTTCTTACCAAAACGGTTAGATCCACCGAATCTCCTCTTATTACCAGACTTCTTCTCATCATCTTTCTTTTCCACTTTCTTATCCGTAGCAAAATCATCATCAAGCTTTTTAGACTCTTTGATAGCTTCAGTTAGAGTCTTGTGCTGCCTACAAATACCTCGATAACTCGGAGGCAAACCATCAACATAGCAAGCAACCTGATCTGCATCAGTACGGAACAGATGGCCCACGAACTTCATCTTCTCCATAAAGGAACGAGCATAATCATTGATTTTACCCACTTCAGCCGTCAAGGCACGAAACTCTTTTTCCATTTTGCGCTGCTCATGAACTCCAATATACTCTTCAATAAATTTCTGTCTGAAGTTAGCCCACGTAATAGCAGATACCATAGCTGGAGTCATCGAAATGGTAATGCTCTTCCACCAGTCCCGAGCACCTTCTTTCAACATCCTACTAGCACACAACACTTTCTTATCCTCGGGACAATCACAAGCTTCAAAAACCATCTCAGTATCATCAAGCCATTCCATGCAACCTACTGCATTAAGTGTTCCATAGAATTTCTGAGCTCCACACTTCTGGAAACTTTCAAACTTGAATCGAGGGGCGTGAACATCATTAGGAGGAACCACATTAACATTAGCATGGGGAATAACGACATCATCGACCGGTGGCTCAGTGTGGTGAGAAGGCACAGAGTGACTGTTACCAGTTCCTTCTGCGTTAGCTGCCAACGCCTGATTCAACTGTTCTTGCGTTTGGGCCAACTGGGCCTGAAGAGTTAGCACAAGATTATACATCTCCGCCTGATTGGGAATCTGATCCACCACTACATCGTTAACTCTCGGAGGATTGCCAGGTGGTGGAGGCATCGGACCCAATGAGCCTGGTTGATTAACACGGCGGGGGTTCACACGATTTACATTAGCATTAGCAGCATTAGAAGCACCTGCACCCGGATGGACAGGTGGAGTAACGCTAGCAGTAGCTCCGTCGCGTTGGATGTTGCGGTTGCGAGTGTTAACCATTTTCCTTCAATAAAATGGTGGAGTCGATAAGCGCAAAATAAAACAAAAAGCTCGTTGAGATAAGGCTAAAACATATCATCGTAACGTAAACATCTCGTAAGCCCTATCACACTCGCACTCATCCCAACCCATCCTACATCACATGTCATCACTAGCTAAGGCATCCTACGAGTACCTAGCATGCACATCTTAAGTTTAAGTCCAAACCCTATGGTCAATAGGCCTTGGTTCACTTAAACTACTTCTCTGATACCAAATTGTAACACCCGTTTCGTAAAAATATGGATTTCCAAAAACTTTTGCCTAACGGCATCAATTATGCGGAAACGATTTATTAAAAACTCTCAACAAGGAAAACAGTTGAGAAGCAATAGTGGTGTTACTAACGTATCGTAGAAATAATAAAAGAAAATCCATAAGATTGCCCAACATAAAGCAATCAAAACAGCAGTCATTACATAGGGTTCCAAGAGGAAACAATATCATAAAGTCTATGAGAAACTATTGGGTAGACTAAGGCCATCTTGATCATCTACCCATCTCTCGTCAAAGCTTCACACGTCATCTCACTGCTTAACCTGAGGGGAACAACACATTTAAAAGAACAAGTGTTAGCTATAAATAGCTAAGTAAGATAACACCAGGTTTAAGCAAAACATTTCATCCATTTAAATTGTCCTTTTAAAACTTTAAGTCATTTTAATTAGGCATACATATCATCATATAAACATATCCACGTCACATATAAGCATAGAGTTCATGACCCTAAATGTGCCTAATCAATTTCGTCACTTTGATTCATCTCGTTAAATTGTGACTAGGTCACCGTTAAGTTGTAACCGAAGTTACCGTTATCATATAGGGTATGAGTTTGTGTGCAGGCGGTCATACGACCTCAAGGAAACCTCACACCCGACTTGATGGAGAAGTCTTTCGACGGTCCATCTGCGTCGTTAAGGAAAGACAATGTCGATCCCTGAGTAGCACGTTATGTTCATGACATTAGGTGGGTCATCAGACCACCCGAAACTACTCGCCACGTATGACTGTTGCAAGGAGCAACCCAAGCAACCACCTCAGCGTACCTATATCCACCGTCAGGCACGGGTTATGCATAACACTCATCATCTAATTAGCTCGAGCATTTACCACATTTAGTTTAGGTTTCTTATGTTATCCTAAACTAGTCATCATCTATCATCATTTCACGTTAGGGCCCTTAAAACGTGCACGTGTCATGGCAACCTAAAAAGGTCTAGTGTTCTAGATGAACAAGCCACATATACATGCACATATCATCATATAAACATATCCACGTCACATATAAGCATAGAGTTCATGACCCTAAATGTGCCTAATCAATTTCGTCACTTTGATTCATCTCGTTAAATTGTGACTAGGTCACCGTTAAGTTGTAACCGAAGTTACCGTTATCATATAGGGTATGAGTTTGTGTGCAGGCGGTCATACGACCTCAAGGAAACCTCACACCCGACTTGATGGAGAAGTCTTTCGACGGTCCATCTGCGTCGTTAAGGAAAGACAATGTCGATCCCTGAGTAGCACGTTATGTTCATGACATTAGGTGGGTCATCAGACCACCCGAAACTACTCGCCACGTATGACTGTTGCAAGGAGCAACCCAAGCAACCACCTCAGCGTACCTATATCCACCGTCAGGCACGGGTTATGCATAACACTCATCATCTAATTAGCTCGAGCATTTACCACATTTAGTTTAGGTTTCTTATGTTATCCTAAACTAGTCATCATCTATCATCATTTCACGTTAGGGCCCTTAAAACGTGCACGTGTCATGGCAACCTAAAAAGGTCTAGTGTTCTAGATGAACAAGCCACATATACATGCACATATCATCATTACATCATATCATTAACCACCGTTCGTCATATCATATCATATCGTTAAGCATATCATCACACATCACATATCATGTCATAAACATATCTGCGGGGAAGCATTTTAGGCATAAGCATCGTCATATCATTAATCCCCGTGTACCTCCCATATCGACCCATCCACATTATAGGTTATACATTACCGTTATGGAGGTTATAGTTTATGAAACCATTTTTTGTTGCACCCTCAGCGTGACAAAAGTAGTGTATCTTACCTGGTAGTAGTGTACGCGCGTAATGAAAGGCTAAAAGTGCTTAACAATAATCCCCGACACCTAAGATACATTAATATACAAAATATAAGTCATTTGGGACCCAAACGAACCTTACAGACCTCACGAAATTAGTCTGGAAAATCCTTCTTACGAACTTAGCTACAGTTCTTACGAAGATAGCAAAACGAAGATAGATTTGTTCTTACGAAGATAGCAAAACGAAGATAGATTTGTTCTAACGAAGATAGATTTGTTCTAACGAAGATAGATTTGTTCTTACGAAGATAGCAAAACGAAGATAGATTTGTTCTAACGAAGATAGATTTGTTCTTACGAAGATAGCAAAACGAAGATAGATTTGTTCTTACGAAGATAGCAAAACGAAGATAGATTTGTTCTAACGAAGATAGATTTGTTCTAACGAAGATAGATTTGTTCTTACGAAGATAGCAAAACGAAGATAGATTTGTTCTAACGAAGATAGATTTGTTCTTACGAAGATAGCAAAACGAAGATAGATTTGTTCTTACGAAGATAGCAAAACGAAGATAGATTTGTTCTTACGAAGATAGCAAAACGAAGATAGATTTGTTCTTACGAAGATAGCAAAACGAAGATAGATTTGTTCTAACGAAGATAGATTTGTTCTAACGAAGATAGATTTGTTCTAACGAAGATAGATTTGTTCTAACGAAGATAGATTTGTTCTTACGAAGATAGCAAAACGAAGATAGATTTGTTCTAACGAAGATAGATTTGTTCTAACGAAGATAGATTTGTTCTAACGAAGATAGATTTGTTCTTACGAAGATAGCAAAACGAAGATAGATTTGTTCTTACGAAGATAGCAAAACGAAGATAGATTTGTTCTAACGAAGATAGATTTGTTCTTACGAAGATAGCAAAACGAAGATAGATTTGTTCTTACGAAGATAGCAAAACGAAGATAGATTTGTTCTTACGAAGATAGCAAAACGAAGATAGATTTGTTCTTACGAAGATAGCAAAACGAAGATAGATTTGTTCTAACGAAGATAGATTTGTTCTAACGAAGATAGTTTGTTCTTACGAAGATAGCAAAACGAAGATAGATTTGTTCTAACGAAGATAGATTTGTTCTTACGAAGATAGCAAAACGAAGATAGATTTGTTCTTACGAAGATAGCAAAACGAAGATAGATTTGTTCTTACGAAGATAGCAAAACGAAGATAGATTTGTTCTAACGAAGATAGATTTGTTCTAACGAAGATAGATTTGTTCTTACGAAGATAGCAAAACGAAGATAGATTTGTTCTTACGAAGATAGCAAAACGAAGATAGATTTGTTCTTACGAAGATAGCAAAACGAAGATAGATTTGTTCTAACGAAGATAGATTTGTTCTAACGAAGATAGATTTGTTCTTACGAAGATAGCAAAACGAAGATAGATTTGTTCTAACGAAGATAGATTTGTTCTTACGAAGATAGCAAAACGAAGATAGATTTGTTCTTACGAAGATAGATTTGTTCTTACGAAGATAGCAAAACGAAGATAGATTTGTTCTAACGAAGATAGATTTGTTCTAACGAAGATAGATTTGTTCTTACGAAGATAGCAAAACGAAGATAGATTTGTTCTTACGAAGATAGCAAAACGAAGATAGATTTGTTCTAACGAAGATAGATTTGTTCTAACGAAGATAGATTTGTTCTAACGAAGATAGATTTGTTCTTACGAAGATAGCAAAACGAAGATAGATTTGTTCTAACGAAGATAGATTTGTTCTAACGAAGATAGATTTGTTCTAACGAAGATAGATTTGTTCTAACGAAGATAGATTTGTTCTAACGAAGATAGATTTGTTCTAACGAAGATAGATTTGTTCTAACGAAGATAGATTTGTTCTAACGAAGATAGATTTGTTCTAACGAAGATAGATTTGTTCTTACGAAGATAGCAAAACGAAGATAGATTTGTTCTAACGAAGATAGATTTGTTCTTACGAAGATAGCAAAACGAAGATAGATTTGTTCTTACGAAGATAGCAAAACGAAGATAGATTTGTTCTTACGAAGATAGCAAAACGAAGATAGATTTGTTCTAACGAAGATAGATTTGTTCTAACGAAGATAGATTTGTTCTTACGAAGATAGCAAAACGAAGATAGATTTGTTCTTACGAAGATAGCAAAACGAAGATAGATTTGTTCTAACGAAGATAGATTTGTTCTAACGAAGATAGATTTGTTCTAACGAAGATAGATTTGTTCTAACGAAGATAGATTTGTTCTAACGAAGATAGATTTGTTCTAACGAAGATAGATTTGTTCTAACGAAGATAGATTTGTTCTTACGAAGATAGCAAAACGAAGATAGATTTGTTCTTACGAAGATAGCAAAACGAAGATAGATTTGTTCTTACGAAGATAGCAAAACGAAGATAGATTTGTTCTAACGAAGATAGATTTGTTCTTACGAAGATAGCAAAACGAAGATAGATTTGTTCTTACGAAGATAGCAAAACGAAGATAGATTTGTTCTTACGAAGATAGCAAAAAGATATTTTGAGGGCAAGCAATGCTCAAGTGTGGGGGGATTTGATGTGACCAATTTATATAGATCGCCCACATCGTTATTGGCCTTTTCGTATGTGTTTTGAGTCGATTTTGTATGCATTTGGCGCGTTTATGGTGTTTGTTAGTGCTTTCAGGTTCTTAGCAGGTTGTGCGCCCATTTGGTACATTTTCTGACGATTTTAGCCCAAGATGTTGATCCGAGTGTTCGAGGGCCGATGATAAAGAAGAACAAAGATTTCAGCAAGTTAGCACTGCGCCGCAGTGGGAGGACTCATTCCCTACTGCGCCGCAGTCACTGGTCGAGAAGAAGCCAATGCTTTCCAGAGATTTAACACTGCGCCGCAGTGGGAGTGTACCAGCTCCACTGCGCCGCAGTCACTGGTCGAGAAGAAGCCAATGCTTTCCAGAGATTTAACACTGCGCCGCAGTGGGAGGACTCATTCCCTACTGCGCCGCAGTCACCTTATGATCAGAATTCCAGGGACTTTCCACTGCGCCGCAGTGGGAGCGCACCATGCCCATTGCGGCGCAGTGAGTGCACGGGGAGATCAGGGCTACAGCCTCTTTGCATCAGATTGGGGGAGGGATATAAAGGAAAAAAACCCTAATTTCCCATGATCCAAGTTTTTCTTTCTAGGAGCTGTTCTACCACGAGTCTTTAACGGATCATCCAATCCCCCCTTCCCCCCCCAACCCCATAACACAAACTCAATTTCCACACCCCCCCCCCCCCCCCCCCCCCCCCCCCCCCCCCCCCCCCCCCCCCCCCCCCCCCCCCCCCCCCCCCCCCCCCCCCCCCCCCCCCCCCCCCCCCCCCCCCCCCCCCCCCCCCCCCCCCCCCCCCCCCCCCCCCCCCCCCCCCCCCCCCCCCCCCCCCCCCCCCCCCCCCCCCCCCCCCCCCCCCCCCCCCCCCCCCCCCCCCCCCCCCCCCCCCCCCCCCCCCCCCCCCCCCCCCCCCCCCCCCCCCCCCCCCCCCCCCCCCCCCCCCCCCCCCCCCCCCCCCCCCCCCCCCCCCCCCCCCCCCCCCCCCCCCCCCCCCCCCCCCCCCCCCCCCCCCCCCCCCCCCCCCCCCCCCCCCCCCCCCCCCCCCCCCCCCCCCCCCCCCCCCCCCCCCCCCCCCCCCCCCCCCCCCCCCCCCCCCCCCCCCCCCCCCCCCCCCCCCCCCCCCCCCCCCCCCCCCCCCCCCCCCCCCCCCCCCCCCCCCCCCCCCCCCCCCCCCCCCCCCCCCCCCCCCCCCCCCCCCCCCCCCCCCCCCCCCCCCCCCCCCCCCCCCCCCCCCCCCCCCCCCCCCCCCCCCCCCCCCCCCCCCCCCCCCCCCCCCCCCCCCCCCCCCCCCCCCCCCCCCCCCCCCCCCCCCCCCCCCCCCCCCCCCCCCCCCCCCCCCCCCCCCCCCCCCCCCCCCCCCCCCCCCCCCCCCCCCCCCCCCCCCCCCCCCCCCCCCCCCCCCCCCCCCCCCCCCCCCCCCCCCCCCCCCCCCCCCCCCCCCCCCCCCCCCCCCCCCCCCCCCCCCCCCCCCCCCCCCCCCCCCCCCCCCCCCCCCCCCCCCCCCCCCCCCCCCCCCCCCCCCCCCCCCCCCCCCCCCCCCCCCCCTAATTTCCCATGATCAAGTTTTTCTTTCTAGGAGCTGTTCTACCACGAGCCTTTGACGGATCATCACAGATTTCATCATTTGATTCATTGAAGATTCAAAACTCAATTTCCACACCCCCCCCCCTTTCCCCCTCCCCCCTCGCAGAATTTCATCATTTGATTCATTGAAGATTCAAGAACATCCATCTAGATCGTATCTAATTTTCTGTCTTGCAATTTATATTCAACAATCATTGGTACAATATGTTTTCTTTCAATTTCTTTATTGCAATTCAATTTAGTATGATTGGCTAGATTTCTAATCATCCACTTTGATGAAACTTGACGAATGATATGATTGCAATATTTTAATTCAAGAGTTGATTCAATTATCGTTGTGTCGTGATCTTTATCAATTAATTCCTTGCGATTTATTCTTTTGATGTTGATGGTTTATGTGTTCATCGTTAGTGGTACTAGGTGAATATGTTTATTGTTTCAATTCGATTGTCTAAGATCGTTTGTCACCGGTTCATGGTATGACGGTGAATGTCAAATCTATAATAGGAGTTAGTTGGTAAACGTGTTTAGAAACGGTTGGTGGTACCACGTTTTCCTTCACATAGGCATAATTGGTAATTGGATAATCAAGCAAACTAATTGTTGGGGAGATTTTCTAGGCATTGGTGGTACCGACTTGGGTAATTTAACTAGCAACTTAGGTGTTTGGGTTATTTGTGAGCGGTTGGTGGTACCACACGAGCATTTTATCCTTTCACGATTATCTTGTCAACTCTAAATAATTTGAACTTTATCGGGTGCAATCATAACTGAAGTCAAGTGGATTCGAAGTGGATGATCTTTATTCATATTGTTTGAACTTTATTTACTTTTCAATTGTCTTGTTATTTCAATTTCTTTAATTTAATATTGTCAAAGTGAGGTAGCAATTCGGCTACGGTTCCATCCTTTTCCCCAAATCACTTTAGCAAACAATTATTTCAAACCAATCCCCGTGAACGAATTCGGACTTACCTTTTAGCTATACTATATACGAACGGGTCCACTGCCCGCGAGTGTGTAGTAGTCAGTTTTAGGGTAATTCTTGTTTATAAATTTCAAACTCGATTTCACACATCAGTTTTACTTTGTATTAGGCAATTGTACGTCTTCACTTCTTTTTCAGCATCTTTCCTACCTTCAAAACAATACATTAATATTATGGTAACACACGTTGAGGAACACATTGATGTCAATAAGAGATATTAATTCGGGATTGTTGACGACAAAATTACACAATACATACAAATAAATGTTTAGCATGTGCCATTACATTTAACATGCTATAAGGTCTCCATATGTCTTGCTCAAACGGACAAAACCTCTTCCAAGTTTACAACACCAATTAATTATATACCAAGATAATAATATTGGATGCTACAGCAACACTTTTTAAGGTGTTCTTCATATCACTAATATCTGAGTTTGATGCATCACGATCTCTATAATCTTGATCCAATATGTTATTAATAACATCTCTTGAATGAATGTTCGTTTTTACCCTTGATGACATTTTAATAAATAGTGCATACCTGTGGAGATGATAGCAGGATTATGTTCTTGAAACTTTTCAAAGTCTTTTGCTGCAAGTTAAATATGAATGAATCAACTGATAGATAAATTTGACCCCGATAAGAAGTGTTGTTATTGAGAAGTATCGATTGTATTTTGTACCTTGGCAAGTTAAGTGATGAATGCAACATGTATTCTTAAGCTTCTTCAACAGCCACAATCCAGAGTTGAAAAGAAAATTTGAACTGTATGATAACCTAAAGGTGGCCCCGAAATTGATATCTATGGTATGGCTCCATGATGCTTTCTGTGAGAATGAGAATGCATGAAATGGTAGATGGAGGAAGTGCAGAAATGGGCATAAGACCTTGAAACCTGAAAAAATGAGAAACTAAACAGTAAATTAAGTTGGACAGTATTATAAAAATTAGTTGGTACATAAATCCACGCACCTTATATAAGCTATGCATCTTGTAAAACTTCTCTGTAAACCACATTTGCGGTGTATACACCGGGTTGATTGAAAATTTGGGTAGGCCTAACCAAAACCTTCACCCTTTCGCGTGATATCCCTCTAGACAGGGCCACGTATAGTTGTCCGTGTGAGAATACCGATTCAGGTAGATAAACACCGACGTGTGGAACTGTCTGGCCTTGGGCTTTGTTTATCGTCATTGCGAAGCTAAGTCGAACTGGGAACTGTTTCCTTTTCAACTTAAAGGGGTACATATCATTTTCAGAGGGACACAGTGGTTTTCTTGGTAAGAAAACTCTTTTACCGGCATGCTGACCAACCGCTATTTCCGCATCGATGACATTTCGTTGAAAACCTCTGCATATCAACCGTGTCCCGTTACAAAGCCCGTTGGATGGATCGATGTTACGTAATAGTATAACCGGGCACCCAATTTTGAGTCGTAGACGATGAGGGGGCAAACCAGCGACACTAAGAGAATTTAAGAATTCAACCGGATAGTAGTTGTTAACATCGTCTTCCGCCTCATCAAAGCTGTAATATATCTGCTCCTGCCCACAAAATCTATCAATCAACTCATCATTTATCTCATCGACATTTTCATTTTTAGTTGACAGTATTGCCCTGGAAATTATGTACTCTGAAGAACTCCCATTCACTTCAATGGACGGGAATATGGCACTTATTAAGTCCTCTTTAGATCTGGTCTCGGATTCGGTACTGTACGGGATGGTCATCTCATCAGGTATGCGAATAAAGCTGCCGTCAATCGCCTCTTCTTCTCCATCACCGACCCTTAAAAGGAAATCTGAAAACCATGGATCTGTCCGCGCTCTCATATTTATAGTTAAACGAATCTTTTTGGTGATAGACCAAAGTGGCGACATCCGAAGGCTCGAGTCGACAATCTGTGCGCGGGTTCCTTTCTTGATTACCGGCAACACTTGTCTAAAATCACCGCCCATAACCATAATCTTCCCGCCAAATGGTTGCCTTACGCCTATGATATCCTGCATTGTTCTATCTAGTGCCTCAATCGCTTGTCTTCTTGCCATCGAAGCTTCATCCCATATGATTAGCTTTGCACTACGGAGTAGGTGAGCAGTCCCACTTTGTTTACTTATGTTGCAAAGAGAGTTATTATTCAGAATGAGGGGAATTTTAAATCTCGAGTGAGCTGTTCGTCCACCAGGCATGTTATTTGCCGCTGCCCCGGACGAAGCGGTGGCTATGGCAACCTGTCCACGGGAACGAACCTCAGCAAGGAGAGCATTATACAAAAAGGTTTTCCCTGTTCCGCCTGGGCCATCTATGAAAAACACTCCTGGAATATTACCATCAACGTGCCTGATTATGGCGTCGTATGAGAACCTCTGATCAGGGTTCAGTTCATGCCTGGCGTGCAGATGTTCGTCTTGAACAACTATAGAACTTTCCTCTTGTAACTCACGAAAACCCCCTGATTCGTTATGATCTGTGGTGATATGAGGAAGGTCAAAATCATGCAGGCTCTTACCCATAGATTGAAGAAATACCGAGATGTCTTTAAGAACCATATTTTTAACGTGATCACTGATTTGGATATTTCTACTGTAGTCTTCGGCAAGTGAATCATAATGTTCATCCCATAACTTGCGGACATCACCCGGGTCACAAAATATCGGTATAGTGGCAAACAGTCTTCTCAAAGAGCTTGGGAACTGAAACACGGCAGCTTCTGTAAGGCATTGGGACAAACAATCACTGTTCTCAATCAAGCCCCTTTCAAGTGCTGCTTTTCTAAACGTCGAGTGTCGCTCATCGTTGGCCCTGTAAAGATCATCAAAGCTTTTAGGTCCTTTCACATGCATTAGAAGCAGCCGTAGGTAGTATCGTTCGCCTTCTGCTGGGTTAGCTGAGACAACCCTTCCCCTGGTTGAATTGTTACCATCGCGAGGCTTCCATCGGCAGTTGCCTGACTGCCATGTGAAATGTTTTGGGATATCTTTGTACAAAAACTGTCTTGCATCCGGGTACACTCTATTCAGCTCAAAAAAGCCAGTCAACATTGATCTTTGATTCCCCCGCTCGAGAATAGTTGATAGTCTTTCACTTTCTCTGAATCGAACATAGTGTTAACGTGGGAGATGAAGGTGCAATGCCATGACACAAGGGTTGATTTTAGAAAGTGGAAAGCTATAGATACGCCACATTGTCTCGGGAGCTGACACGTAACGTGCGTCTTGAAACCGCTTAATCTCATTAACCACGACTTCTTCTTGATCAGGATCAATATGAACAGATTGTTTGTCGTGACCTTTGTAGACGTATTTGAACACGTACTTCACAGATTTTATACTCGAGCAAATCTCCATATTCATGTGACAATTGAACATCATCAGCAACGTCGGGTTGTAAGGTACGACCCATCTGTTATCGTACTCGTGTTTCCCCTTCTTCACTTTGATCCCGTTTTTTCTCCTCCGATACAATGGATATGAGTCGTCTCCCTGTACAGTGTGTTCAGTAAACTGTCGAGGATAATGAAAACGACATGCTTTTAGGTCTCCCTGCATGCACGGGGATTTGGTATTTAAAGGACCACATGGTCCGTGAAGCATGTGTTGAACAACCCGTTCATGCATTTCAGGATACCTTGAGGGGTCTGGGATTTCAGCACATACGAACTTGTCGTATTGGTCTGGGGTGGTAATTTTGTGTGTTGATTTCATAATCAAAAGAAAGTGTGCGTGAGGCAAACCACGTTTCTGAAACTCGATGACATAAACATATGCACCTATCTGACCGAGAACATGCTTTTCGAGCAGCTGTTTTTTCAGATCCTCTAGTTTTGCCCGAAAGACTCTTGCAACCAATCCCGGGCGATCTTGCGCAGTTTGTCCGGGTAAGAGTTCTTCAGTGATTTCCGTCCAACTTGGGTTGCAAGTGAACGTAAGGAATATGTCAGGTTTACCATCATCTTGTACCAATGCCATGGCATCTAAAAAGCGGCGACGCATGTCACGCGGACCCCCAATGAAAGATGCAGGGAGCACAATCCTTCTTCCAATTCTACTCGGTCTCGCTTCACCGGCGTTGACACAATCCACTATACCTTGATACAAATCAGCCCTTATTTTGTCCTGGTTATGTTCGGCGAACTGTAAACGTGATGTTTCAATCTTTATGTATATGTCTACAGCAAACTGTTGGAACAACCTTCCACCCAACAAAATCACGTTCTCGGTAGGCCTAATCTGAAACTTGTAGCAGTAATATTCCCTCATTGACACTATTTTCCTTTCCTTTCCTCTATTCGTATTTGATCCTGTGACATTGGTAAACTTCAGTGGGTTAAATTAAGGAAAAGGTGAATCAAGTAATAACTATCTAAGTTAATGTTGTAGTACCTTCCACATCTTCATCTTCTGGGAAGTTATCTTGGTCGTTTAGAATGTCATCCATGGTATAACCATGTCGTGGTATCCTGTCGTGCCATCCAGACTCACCCCTCGGGAAAAACAAAGGATAAGCCAGTGGATCGTAACAACCAAAATAAGGTTGAATCTGTTGGCAATGTTGAGACCTCCCATAAACAACAACCCTTCTCTTGTATGCTGTGATTTCATCGTTTCCTTCAACCCATATAGCAGCAACCTAAATGTGTAAAACATCATTTAAGGCATTGATTGTATATCTAATATGGACAAAAACTTGTAAAATAACAATATGGCATACTGATATTTGATTGATTGTAGTTAATACCTCTGATGTAGTAGGGCGGTTGTACACCCTTTGGTCAAGTTCTACCGATGCATTCAAAGTTACTCTGTAGTTGTCTAGGGGTCCTAATTGCGCCATGTTGCGAAAGGTTGTTGCATAGGGATTTGCAGCAAGGGCACGTGTCAAGATACGAAGGATGTTTCTATCAAGATTCGGCCACTGTGCTCTGAGATTAAGCTCATTTTCAGGATCAAGAAAATACATTTGTAAATACCGGGGCTGTCCATTCCTTGGTACCAACTGATCAATCGTATGATATATTCCCCCGTTAACACGAAATGTATAAACCCCAGCAGTCATATTCGCCATCGTCTTATCCAATTTGACACCCATTGACGTGAATGAGAAATTTGTGTTGTATGAACGGATGTGGTGTCTGAATGACTTTCCTATTTCGGATTGATCCGTAAAGAGATTGTAGAGTTCAGTTGGAACATTAGTCACGGCCAACTTTGTCTTCCCCCCCATACAACAAAAAGATGGAAATTCATATTGAAACCTTGTTGCTCTACAATGACGACATGGGACCTGTCTTCTCAAAACACGGGGCTCGGTAGGGACGCCTCTATAAACGAAGTCGTAAGGATCCTCTTCCAGATCGTCATTTAATGTGTTAGGATTAAGCTCAGCATGAGTACGACTTCCTGCCAAATTGCTCTATTTTTAGTTTGCTTTAATCTTGAACGTAATACTATGAGTCTAACACATATGTTATGTGGATGATATAAGTTAGAGAATAACCTGCTGATGATCCACCGAGTAACGTGGATGAGCCTGCAATGTCTGGTGACCGAGTGAGGACCGACTCAAATAAAGGTAGGAGATTCCCATTGTCACATAGAACGCCTATAAAAGAGACAGTTGCAGGGATGATTAGGAATAAGTTGTGCAAGAATTGGAAAAAAAAGAACTAAAAAGAGAGCAGAATGGTTTTTGTTAAAGAGAGCAGAATGTATTTTGTGAGTAACCTCTTGATGATTCGCCGACACAATATGTTGATGACCCTATGATGACTGGTGATGATGGGGAGAGAACCGATTCAAATAAAGGTAGCAGGTTGCCATTATCACATTGAACGCCTAATAACATTCAAAGGCGAGTGTGAATGTTATGAATATTTTTTGTAGTAATTTAACAAAAACAAAACAACTATGATGAAAGGTACCTTGGAAGCGTTGATGAACTTCATATGCCGGTGTATTACATTCGGATGCCCCCTGATTTGATCTGGACATCATATGTGCCATCTCAGTCCTATAATAGGAAGAAGGGTTTATGGTGCGACCTGGCAACTCTCCTAACCGCGACCTTTGTATTGGTTGTGCATTCAGTTGAGTGCAAGTTACTGCTACGGACGGTGTTGTGGTTGAAGTGGTTGGGGTAGTCACAGCCGAATTAGAATGATGTGTTGAATTTGTTTTTGCCTTTCGGCGTGCATAGTAATCTTTGTTGTATTGTCATTTTTTTTCTAGTTCGGCGTTGGTACGGGTAAATTGGTTAGTGTGAGGGGTCGGTTCATTCACAGCTTGTAGATGGAGATGTTGGTTTGACGGTGGTATATTCTCCTTGTTAGCAAAAGGGGCGATAGATTGGGGTCTTGGTTGTATTGAAGGGCTTATCATCTGGGTAATTGGAGTGTTGATCATACGATTTTGCAACTCACCTAATGGAACTCTTTGTAACACTGGTTGGGTGCACATGGGACTGGCACCAAGTGTAACGCGAGGAGTCGTGTGCGTCAGTACTTCAGGAGCTTGCTGTTGGGTTGAATTTTTCCGCGCCTTTTGTCGTGCGTAATATTCCTTGTTGTATTGTCATTTTTTTTCTAGTTCGGCGTTGGTACGGGTAAATTGGTTAGTGTGAGGGGTCGGTTCATTCACAGCTTGTAGATGGAGATGTTGGTTTGACGGTGGTATATTCTCCTTGTTAGCAAAAGGGGCGATAGATTGGGGTCTTGGTTGTATTGAAGGGCTTATCATCTGGGTAATTGGAGTGTTGATCATACGATTTTGCAACTCACCTAATGGAACTCTTTGTAACACTGGTTGGGTGCACATGGGACTGGCACCAAGTGTAACGCGAGGAGTCGTGTGCGTCAGTACTTCAGGAGCTTGCTGTTGGGTTGAATTTTTCCGCGCCTTTTGTCGTGCGTAATATTCCTTGTTGTATTGTCTTCTTTTCTCTACAGCAACATTATATGGGATCACAACCAATATTAATAAGCAGATTGTTTAATATCACTTTAGACGAAAGTAATATGTATTCAGCCTTACCTTTACGCAAAGCCAGGTTAGCATCATCCGATCCGGGAGTAGCTAGACCTGACACCTGAACCTACAACATAATAGCACTTTACATGGTGAACCATATAACCAATTTATAAACCGGGATACATACATTTTTAGCAGTATATAAACTTTTTTTGCAGTATAATGGTTTTTTAGCTAGCCCGTACTACATTGGTTTTATGGTTTTATGTCGTTCATAGGGTATATAAAAATATAGCAGCGTTAATCACATTTTAAGAGTGTAGGAGTATGAACAGAATGAGTGTAGTAGATTGATGAACACAAAAGTGGATCATTATAACTTCACTGAATTTTTAGAAATGGTTACAGGTTGTTACGGGTCATGCCTTTTTGCTATACAGTAGCAGGGAAGTGGAGAAATGCGATTGATAAATGAAATTCTGGAACTGATAACAATCATACTTCTAAACTAATATATAGGTCGTGTATCCATTGATAAATGATCCCATCTGGGTAACTGGAATTCATCAGAGTCACAATCATTTACATTGATAAATGACATAATGCCAAGGTTAAAATAAAGTTGAAACAATACGAACAGTACGCGTAGGCAGTTGATAACAATCATATTAGAAGGGAATAACTTATGTAAATAATAATAGCAAGCAAAGCATTACAAAATCCAAAAGACAAAGAATCGGTTTACAAAAGGGCGATGCCAACAAAAAAAAAGGCGCTTCATATAAATGTGGAAACATAAACTTAAAAAAGAAACAAGTATTTGTTTTTAGGTCCCTTGCAGCTGTATTACAAATGGAAATCCCGGGTTATCAGACGGTGATTAGGACTGCAGCTTCGCCGAAGATAGAGATCTTAGTCAAGTCGGTGGACAGCAAAAAGTTAGCTGTAAAGGGGCACAGAGGAGGTTAGTTGGACGGGCTAAAACATTTGTAAGATGTTATACATTGACATTTAGTAGTTGATGTGACCAATTTATACTCATCGCCCACATCGTTATTGGCCTTTTTATTATATGTTTTTAGTCTATTTTGTTGGCATTTGGTGCGTTTATGGGTTTTGTTAGTGGTTTCAGGTTCTAAACAGGTGACGTTTTCATTTGGTGCAATTTCGAGTAATTGTGAGGCCATGAAGCTGATTGGAGAGTTCGAGAGGTGAAAAGAGATAGAAAGTATGCATGTCTTCATATGTTGATGTGTGGCCATTGTGACCAGTACATTTACACTGCGACGCAGTGGGCAAGTGGTGCCTCCACTGCGCCGCAGTCATCAATATGGAAATGAGCATCGAGACCAGTAAGAATGCACTGCGACGCAGTGGGGGTGATCAAGGCCCACTGCGCCGCAGTCGGCCAGTGGAAATGAGGGATTCAACCAGTACGTTTGCACTGCGACGCAGTGGGGGCATTACTCGCCCACTGCGCCGCAGTGAAGGGACGGCTCTGAAGGGTTTTGGGCAGCTTTTGCACCAATTGAAGGGAGGTATAAATAGAAGAAATAACCTAATTCCCAAACTATGAACTTTTCTTTCTAAGAGCTGCACTTCAAGGAACACCTTCAAGGATCAATTCAAGACTTCATAATCTTCCGATTCATTGAAGATTCACGTGCACCCACTTGGATCGTATCTATTTTATTGTGTTGCAATTTCAATTTCAAAGAACGATTGGTATATCATGTTCTTTCCTTTATTTTGATTATTATTTCAATTTAATCATGAGTGGCTAATCTTTCGACCATCCACCTTGATGAAACTAGACGAATGATGTGATTGCTATATGTTTTAATTCAAAGAGTTGATTTCTATTATCGTTGTGTTGAGATCTTGATGATTTAATTCCTTTATTTTTATTATTATGATGTTGGTGGCATGTGTGTTCTTCGTTAGTGGTACTAGTTGGATACATATGTGATTTTCAAACGGTTGCTTGTCTATGAGCAATTATCACTAGTTCATGGTATGATAGTGAATGTCATTTTAATAAAAGGAATAATATTGTCAACGTGTTGAGAAACGGTTGGTGGTACCACGTTTTAATTCACATAGGCACGATTGGTAATGTGTTGATCCAGTAAACTAATTGTTGATAAGGTTGTCTAGGCATTGGTGGTACCGGCTTGGGTAATTGAATTAGCAATTTAGGTGTCTGGGTGGTTTGTGAGCGGTTGGTGGTACCACGCGAGCATTTTATCCTTTCACGATTATCTTGTCAACTCTAAATGAATTTGGTCTTAATTGAATGCAATCACGTTTGAAGTCTAGCGAAGTCAAGGTGGATGATCTTTACTATTATTGTTGCAGTTTTACCTTTACCTTTTCGAGTTGGTCTTTTAAGTTATTTTAATTTAATTGTCAAGGAGAGATTCAAAGCGTTCCACCCTATTTTCCAAACTACTTTATTTGACAATTGATTCAGACCAATCCCCGTGAACGAACCTGGACTTACTTTTTAACTATATTGCGTACGATCGGGTCCACTGCCCGATAGTGTGTAGTAGTGAGTTTCAAGGCATTTCTAGTTTTAAATTTTAAACTCGATTTAGCACATCAAGTTTTTGGCGCCGCTGCCGGGGATTGTGTGCCGTTTTAGTTGTTAATTTAATGGTTTAACCCTTTCTCACATTTACTTGTGAGGAAGTTAATTGCTTTCTTAGGTTAGCATAATTTAGTGTTAATTTTTTATTTAGTTTTAGTCCATTTTATTATTTAGTTCTTGTTTTCCATCTGTGCTTTTCACGGGGTTTGTAGTGTTTGTTTTGTATTATTAGCGTCACCCATGGCAGATCAAGACTTTGAGTTGGAGGCAGAATATCCGGCCGAGATTCGGTACTTTAAGCAATTGCCCAACGAAACTTGGTATGAAGCATGGTTGAGGATGAGATACGTAGTTGATAAGTTAACCACGAACAACGTTTTTGTTGGTGAACTTGTTAACATATATTTGTGTGGGCTAGATGATGAATCATACGAAATTCTAGATGAGGAATTAGTAGGGATGAATACCGACGGAGTATTTGATTATTTGGAAGAATTTGTTCAATCGAATGAATTTGTGTATGTGCCCAAAAATGAAACAATGTGGCAAGAAGAGTATGAGACTTCAGAAGAGAATGAAAAAATGGAAGCTTATGATCACTTGGAAAATGAATCTCATACCCAACCTCCTGAAAGCCAAAAATATCCAGAGATACAGGATTCCATTCAAATCCTGAACACTGATGCAATGGAGGAACCACATGTGTCTCTTCCACAATCTGACTTTGGTGAAGTGATAATGGAAGAACTGAAAGAAGAATTCATGGAATCGGGCGATGGTGTTAGTAAGATAGCGGCACGAGAGCTAGAATCATGTCCACAACTTTTCATTGGAGTTGACTCAAAAGAAGATGATTATCAGCTAACTCATTCGGAACCAAATGAACTACCACTTGTTAGCAATGAGCCAGTGATTGAAGTTGTTGAATTGGAGATTTGTTCCTCCTTTCTTGGTAAGGTATGTGATGTTTCTTATAATGATACTAATGTTGCTAACTATATCTTGCAGGATTTGGAGGATAAAGGCATAATCGACTTGGATGAGGAGGTAGTAATTGGTCCAACAAAGAGGATTGAGCTTGAACACACCATAATGGATGAATTACCGAAAGTTCAAGCATGTATTAAAATGGTGAGCAAAAAGAGGAAGCTAGAGGGAGCATCGGCTACTTTCCTCATTGATAAGTGCTTAATGGTCCCTAAAAAGAGACGTATTTACACTTCAGGTAACACAGTATTGTTTTATAATTATAAATTGATGAACTGGGTAGATTTCATGGATTTAAAAATGAATGTGATAGATCATGTGAATGAAGATTTTGAAAAGGTGGATTTTAAGGATTGGGTAATGATAAAAGTTAAGTTCACCAATTTTTCACCTTACTCGTGTAGGCCACCAGATTTTGTATGTCTAGGTAATGTTAACAATTGGATTTCGACCGGGGTGAAAGGTAAGTGTTTTTCACCATTTAAGGGAAGACCGCCCAACACTTTATGTGTGGGGGCGTCAGAGACCCCACCATGGTAAATATTCGGGGTAGGAGTCTAGCTAACGACTCGTTAATAACTTAAGCGCTTCTCGGGAGGCAACCCGTGTTTATTTTATCGTATTTTATTTTCTTTTTATCAGTAGATGCTTTGATATGCGTTGGAATTTGTGGTTTGTTTTGTGATGCAATGATACAGGAATTATCAATTTGATGGCTATTGTGCAACACATGTGTGGGGGGAAAACTCATTGGATTCTCTTCTCCGTTTTGGTACAACTTGTTTCTCCCGCCAAGCAAAGGGGTCTTCCTTTTTAGGAAGCACCATTTGTGACACGGGGTCGACTAACTTGTTTCAAAATGGGATGTGTCCTTACTCCGGTATGTGTTCTGATTATTCTATGTTGCTTACCCCTATTTACCTTTGTTTGACCGAATATGGACATTGAGGGCATTGTCCATCTTAAGTGTGGGGGGGTGGCAAATAGGTTTAAGCTACCGGGTACATCACTTTTGTTGTTTTGCCATTGAGATTTCTACCGGTTTTGTTGATGTGTCCCTCTCATAGGCCTTCGGATTTTATCCGAGGGTAGGAGTTTCTATTTTGAGCTCTTCACTGTGATGTGCATGTTTGGAATCAGTGTTGTCAATTTGGTGGGATAATAGAGGTTGATGTGGTTTTTAAAACTTGAGTTGAGCTTGTCCTTGTGGTAAATTGCTTTTGTCACTTAATTCATAATAATTTAATGAGCAATTTTACTACAAATTTTTCCTTGGCAAAATTTTAATCGGCGAAATGTGTTCTGAATGGTTATTGGGCTAATCCTTGTGGATTGATAACATTACTTGCATACTCTAAATTTCCCAAACACCTAAAGTTGTGAGATTCATTGTTCATATATAGATGTGCTTGGTGTTTGCGGTTTTGGTTTGATTGCCTTGTAATTTGTCCCCTCTTAGGCTCTTGGATTTATTCGGGAGTAAGGGTTCCATTTCGAACTCTGCACTAAGATGTGCGAATTTGAGGTTAATTTATTCCATTACCGGGTTCTTCTCTTTGATTTGAGTGTGCCGGTGATGTGTTGAGCTAGAACTTGGCCTTGTGATCGTGACGAGA
The DNA here is from genome assembly GCA_034093135.1 of Erigeron breviscapus. Classification (NCBI taxonomy): domain Eukaryota; kingdom Viridiplantae; phylum Streptophyta; class Magnoliopsida; order Asterales; family Asteraceae; genus Erigeron; species Erigeron breviscapus. Next base: position 6,318,058 of record CM067169.1, on the reverse strand, counting down.
CCGCAGTGAGATCACTTTTGTGATAAAAGTACATTGGATGACGAATTGGCATATAGGTTTGACCCATACTTTTCTTTCTTTCTTTATTTTCACTTTTCCTTTTGTATATTCTTACCCCTACTATACTTATACTCACTTACATATACATCATTCTTTCTTTTACTACCTTTCTTATACATCTTTTTAACTTAGCCTTTTCCATTGAATATATACACTCATTTATGTAAACTTTACCTAATCATACCTTACTATACCGATAGTCTAATCTGGGGGGCCATTGATTGTCATTGGTTTGTTGGACGGTTTGGGAGAGCTTCAATGGGGTGTCGGTGGAATATTTTTGGTTTACGGGAATGAGTTGGATTGTTCGAAAGGAAGTAAGTGTGTTAGACATGTTCATCATTGTAAGAGGGTACCTACTAGTAGAGTAAAAGTGGTTCTATAAAAAAAAAGTGAAAAATTGAAAAAACAGAAATAAATAAAAAAAAAAGAGAAAAAGAACTTGGGCTACTAGTGGGTACTTCTCATTTTTATATGTCTAGAGTTTTGTCGTATCATTAAGAATGAAGGGTTTGGTTGATTTGAGTTGTTTGAAGTTGATACACCACAATGGTGTCGAGTTTGCTTGGTATTTTTGAGGTGTCTTGGCGGATGAGCAATTTATGGGTTCTTGGTTTGTTGGCAATCAATGGTACGGGTTTTTGATTAGACTATTTTGTTCATATTTCGTACACACCTTATACTTTTGATTGTTTCCTTTCATTTCTAACCTACACTCCCTTACTCATTGTAAATATCCGTTACATATACCTTAGCCTAACTATACAACCAACTTATATGCCATATTTTGATGATGTGCTTGGTGCTTACGCCATGTCGGTGGAGCTATGATCCTTGTTCAAGCCTATGGTAAGATATGCATCACGACCGTGCTATGAGTGATTCTTCATATATTCAACCCCAAAAGTAAGTTCGTTGGAGTAGAATGATATTGATAGGTTCATTTGTTTCACTTGTGCTTAGTCGTGTTATTGAGGCTTGTGGATTGTTCAGATATTGTCAAACATTTTGGGTTTTCATTTAAGATTAAAACTGCTTCACCCAACTTCTTTGTCATTGACATACTTGGTGTTGCTTCTTTTTGATACTCGTAGTTGTTTATTTAGCTTCTTTGCCAAGGATTACTTTTTCTTTGAATGTTGGATTTGCTTGAGGACAAGCAATGCTCAAGTGTGGGGGGATTTGATGTGACCAATTTATACCCATCGCCCACATCGTTATTGGCCTTTTTATTATATGTTTTTAGTCTATTTTGTTGGCATTTGGTGCGTTTATGGGTTTTGTTAGTGGTTTCAGGTTCTAAACAGGTGACGTTTTCATTTGGTGCAATTTCGAGTAATTGTGAGGCCATGAAGCTGATTGGAGAGTTCGAGAGGTGAAAAGAGATAGAAAGTATGCATGTCTTCATATGTTGATGTGTGGCCATTGTGACCAGTACATTTACACTGCGACGCAGTGGGCAAGTGGTGCCTCCACTGCGCCGCAGTCATCAATATGGAAATGAGCATCGAGACCAGTAAGAATGCACTGCGACGCAGTGGGGGTGATCAAGGCCCACTGCGCCGCAGTCGGCCAGTGGAAATGAGGGATTCAACCAGTACGTTTGCACTGCGACGCAGTGAGGGCATTACTCGCCCACTGCGCCGCAGTGAAGGGACGGCTCTGAAGGGTTTTGGGCAGCTTTTGCACCAATTGAAGGGAGGTATAAATAGAAGAAATAACCTAATTCCCAAACTATGAACTTTTCTTTCTAAGAGCTGCACTTCAAGGAACACCTTCAAGGATCAATTCAAGACTTCATAATCTTCCGATTCATTGAAGATTCACGTGCACCCACTTGGATCGTATCTATTTTATTGTGTTGCAATTTCAATTTCAAAGAACGATTGGTATATCATGTTCTTCCTTTATTTTGATTATTATTTCAATTTAATCATGAGTGGCTAATCTTTCGACCATCCACCTTGATGAAACTAGACGAATGATGTGATTGCTATATGTTTTAATTCAAAGAGTTGATTTCTATTATCGTTGTGTTGAGATCTTGATGATTTAATTCCTTTATTTTTATTATTATGATGTTGGTGGCATGTGTGTTCTTCGTTAGTGGTACTAGTTGGATACATATGTGATTTTCAAACGGTTGCTTGTCTATGAGCAATTATCACTAGTTCATGGTATGATAGTGAATGTCATTTTAATAAAAGGAATAATATTGTCAACGTGTTGAGAAACGGTTGGTGGTACCACGTTTTAATTCACATAGGCACGATTGGTAATGTGTTGATCCAGTAAACTAATTGTTGATAAGGTTGTCTAGGCATTGGTGGTACCGGCTTGGGTAATTGAATTAGCAATTTAGGTGTCTGGGTGGTTTGTGAGCGGTTGGTGGTACCACGCGAGCATTTTATCCTTTCACGATTATCTTGTCAACTCTAAATGAATTTGGTCTTAATTGAATGCAATCACGTTTGAAGTCTAGCGAAGTCAAGGTGGATGATCTTTACTATTATTGTTGCAGTTTTACCTTTACCTTTTCGAGTTGGTCTTTTAAGTTATTTTAATTTAATTGTCAAGGAGAGATTCAAAGCGTTCCACCCTATTTTCCAAACTACTTTATTTGACAATTGATTCAGACCAATCCCCGTGAACGAACCTGGACTTACTTTTTAACTATATTGCGTACGATCGGGTCCACTGCCCGATAGTGTGTAGTAGTGAGTTTCAAGGCATTTCTAGTTTTAAATTTTAAACTCGATTTAGCACATCAGTAGTTCACCTGCTGGTTCATGCATGAGTTTAACCCTGGAGATATATATTATCAAGTTCTTACGAACTGCCCTCACGATCAAACTCATGTCGACGTTGTGATAGTGAAGTAGAACAACGCGCATCACGGTGTCCCTTGTCACAGGTCATGAAGGAAAAGAAAATGTGTTGGTTATGTCATCTGTGAATACCGACTTTAAAAAATATTGGAAATTGCCAGCAAAATTTGTAGACTTACAACGTATCGGAAATGCGCAACTCCCAACAGACGGGCCGAACCGGATCATAAGGTCGTCGGTTGTTAATTCGACATGCATAAGTAATTTTACCCGCGACATCTAAAAGAGGGTTTTAATGTTTTAGTCTTTCAGAAACTTGTAACATAAATTATATATTTGGAAATGTGACTGGATATAAAAGTACCAATAATCATTTTCCGAGCAGTAGCATCAGTGGCAAGTGACTCAAGGGTGGGTGTATAAGGATAAAAAGGGATGTGGGCTGCTATCACCGAAGATGCAGGTGTGATATTTGTGCGAGGGCACACATAAATATCATACTCATTTCGGTGCAGAGTATATCCACCGTAACGTGGCCAATCAGGTCCCACCCATAACCTTTGAAAATGGTGGATGTTGAATACACCGCCAATCAAATCACGATGAAGATATTGATCAACTAAACGATTAGGAACACATGCAGCAATCGTGTCCCTCTAAAAGAAATGTTACGTAAGTTTCGTTGAATTATATCAGGATGTTGTAAGAAACTGCAGATTATAGATGAGTGCAAGAAGTTAGATTATGTATCATAAACATAATGAGTAATGAAAGTTAATAAGTATGTTATAATGTTTCTTATATTACATAGATATGAAATACCATAGTTTAAAGCAGAATCGGTGCGTGGAGTAGTTGAATTGGCAACGGGTATAGAAGAACCAGGGGTTATAGGACTGGTGTTGGAAGCCGGGGATTGAGATCCGATGGAGCCCATTTTTGGATTGCTTTGTTAGTGAATTGGTGTGATGAATGTTTGTTGTTTCAGTATCGTTTTATATAGATATTGCATTTGCAAAAGTCAAGGTTGGGGGGAAAATGTTTTCCAAAAATATAGAGGGTCAAAGTCAGGTATTAATTTTTGACAGAAAAGAGAGGTGAGTTGCAAATCAGGTCAAAATCAACTTTAAGGTTACCAAAAAAAGGGGTCAGTTACAAATCAATCAGGATTACTTCCAAAAATAAATGGAGACCCAATTTGAGAAGTTGACTTTTAAAAAAAAAAAATTTATATAAACGATATGGCTAAGAATGTAGTCCATTTTTAGCTACTCTTCATGTTGAACCATGGTAAGCCTGTTGCGACTTAACACCTTAATCTGATTTTGATTGAAAGGTGGGAGGGAGAAGATTTCGACCGGCTGAAAGAAAAACTATAATATAGTCTCATTAGGTGTGTGATTTTTAAATGGCAAAGGAGAACCATGGTAAGCCTGGTTTAATTTATTAGTTATAGTGTTGATAAGTGAGATTTCTTAAATATAATACAGTCACATTATAGTACAGTCACATTATATACAACCTGGTCATCCCGATTTTTAAGTATAATATAGCCACTTTGTAGTGTATAAAGGATAGATTTCACATTATGAGACAGCCACATTATAATACATTGTTAGCCATATCGTTTTAAATATAATACAGTCACATTATAGTACAGTCACATTAATACAGCCACATTATAATACATTGTTAGCCATATCGTTTTAAATATAATACAGTCACATTATAGTACAGTCACATTATATACAACCTGGTCATCCCGATTTTTAAGTATAATATAGCCACTTTGTAGTGTATAAAGGATAGATTTATTTTTTCATGACGCGACAGACTCCATTTAATAGTTATAGTGTATACCTCCAATGGCAGCACGGGCTGGAAGACAACAGATGATGAAGGTGCGCCAGTTAGAGCCGGGCTGGGGATTACAGGATGTGTATCTTGAATGGTAGCATTGACAGCAGTAACAACAGATTGAGGAGTGGGAGAATCTGCAGATTATAGATGAGTGCAAGAAGTTAGATTATGTATCATAAACATAATGAGTAATGAAAGTTAATAAGTATGTTATAATGTTTCTTATATTACATAGATATGAAATACCATAGTTTAAAGCAGAATCGGTGCGTGGAGTAGTTGAATTGGCAACGGGTATAGAAGAACCAGGGGTTATAGGACTGGTGTTGGAAGCCGGGGATTGAGATCCGATGGAGCCCATTTTTGGATTGCTTTGTTAGTGAATTGGTGTGATGAATGTTTGTTGTTTCAGTATCGTTTTATATAGATATTGCATTTGCAAAAGTCAAGGTTGGGGGGAAAATGTTTTCCAAAAATATAGAGGGTCAAAGTCAGGTATTAATTTTTGACAGAAAAGAGAGGTCAGTTGCAAATCAGGTCAAAATCAACTTTAAGGTTACCAAAAAAAGGGGTCAGTTACAAATCAATCAGGATTACTTCCAAAAATAAATGGAGACCCAATTTGAGAAGTTGACTTTTAAAAAAAAGGGGTCAGTTACAAATCAATCAGGATTACTTCCAAAAATAAATGGAGACCCAATTTGAGAAGTTGACTTTTAAAAAAAAGGGGTCAGTTACAAATCAATCAGGATTACTTCCAAAAATAAATGGAGACCCAATTTGAGAAGTTGACTTTTAAAAAAAAAAAAAAAAAAAAAAAAAAAAAAAAAAAAAAAAAAAAAAAAAAAAAAAAAAAAAAAAAAAATATAAAAAAAAAAAAAAAAAAAAAAAAAAAAAAAAAAAAAAAAAAAAAAAAAAAAAAAAAAAAAAAAAAAAAAAAAAAAAAAAAAAAAAAAAAAAAAAAAAAAAAAAAAAAAAAAAAAAAAAAAAAAAAAAAAAAAAAAAAAAAAAAAAAAAAAAAAAAAAAAAAAAAAAAAAAAAAAAAAAAAAAAAAAAAAAAAAAAAAAAAAAAAAAAAAAAAAAAAAAAAAAAAAAAAAAAAAAAAAAAAAAAAAAAAAAAAAAAAAAAAAAAAAAAAAAAAAAAAAAAAAAAAAAAAAAAAAAAAAAAAAAAAAAAAAAAAAAAAAAAAAAAAAAAAAAAAAAAAAAAAAAAAAAAAAAAAAAAAAAAAAAAAAAAAAAAAAAAAAAAAAAAAAAAAAAAAAAAAAAAAAAAAAAAAAAAAAAAAAAAAAAAAAAAAAAAAAAAAAAAAAAAAAAAAAAAAAAAAAAAAAAAAAAAAAAAAAAAAAAAAAAAAAAGAAAAAAAAAAAAAAAAAAAAAAAAAAAAAAAAAAAAAAAAAAAAAAAAAAAAAAAAAAAAAAAAAAATCACAGCAGAAGACAACGATACATTGAAGCATAGAAGACAGGGTTGTAAAAAAAAAAAAAAAAAAAAAAAAAAAAAAAAAAAAAAAAAAAAAAAAAAAAAAAAAAATTTTTGACAGAAAAGAGAGGTCAGTTGCAAATCAGGTCAAAATCAACTTTAAGGTTACCAAAAAAAGGGGTCAGTTACAAATCAATCAGGATTACTTCCAAAAATAAATGGAGACCCAATTTGAGAAGTTGACTTTTAAAAAAAAGGGGAAAACATTTGGATTTATATAGAGTTACCTGCAGTGTCTCATTTCCCTGAATAACTTAGTAAACGATGACTCGTTACAGCCAACTTCCAACTTCTTCTGGTAGATAATAAACATGGCTTGTTGTTCAGTCGTAAATGGGTCGAAGTAGCCAACCTTTCAAGGGTATCATCTAAATCAAAACAAATACAATTGATTCAATCAAAAAAATAAGAGGATAAAAAACATTAAAAGTATGTTGCACCCAATATACAAAAACTTAAAATCAAGGGATTATATTTATCAAGGGATATGAAGATTATCTCACCATTCTGTATTAAAATCAAGTGATTATATTCTTCCTGCTTCTCCATGTGTAAGCATCTAACAAAAACTTAAGTGAAATTATTTGGATAAATAGATCATTACCAATATAACAATCAAATGCAAGTTTAAATCTTACCATTTCAATGAGTTGTACAGGTTCAGATTCTATTCGTATTCGCACTGATTCTTCCATTTTTCTAATTTGATCAGGAGTGTAGCTAACACCTTTACAACAAATCACACATCAAGTTCAATCAAAACCATAATCAGCTTCTTTTTTTTTCACACCAAAACCAATAAAAATGCAAACTTTATGAAAATAACTGGTATGAAAGTGAGATCAAAAAAAATAAGCACAATAACAATTTAACCGTAAATATGTCATCACATCAATCACATAAATAAATAAATAAAATTAAAATCAAAGAAGATTTTGATATGTAGTATCAATAATTTAGGTTAAACAAAATTATAATAAAAAAATCTCACCCTTCTGTATGAAATTTGCCAGCCATGGCGAGTGTCAAATTGAAATCTGTCGGCAGGGGATACATATGGACTGAATTTCTTGACCGCCGTGGATACAAATTGAAATGTGACCGCAATTTTTGAAATATGTATTATGTTTTCTTAAAGCAAGACAATGGTTGAATATCTAAATCAAGTTTAAAATATATTGGAAACGAATCGATGAATGGTTTCGACGAAATCTGCAGTATGGCAAATCATTTGCTGGATCAATTTAGGGAGAGACATGGGGAAGGGGTAGATTTGAGAGAAAGTGATCGATCAATTTAGGGTTTTTTTTTGTTGTGATTTTTTTTTTTTTTTTTTTTTTTTTTTTTTTTTTTTTTTTTTTTTCCAGTATTAGTGAGGGTAGTTTAGTCTAACCGGGTAGATATGGGAGTATAGACGTAGTAAGTTGAAGGGCATTTTAGTCACATCAGGTTCTTACTCCCTTAAAGCCAGTTTGCTTTATAAGGGAGTATAGATATATTAATGATTAGATATTAATGTTAATATTAATATTAATTAATATTAATATATATAGCAAAATGAAATGTTCATGAACATAAATGAACGGATGTTCACGAACATCGTTCACGAACATAAGTGAACGAACGGGAGTTGTGTTCATGTTCGTTCGTTTAACTAAACGAACGAATTTTTGTGTTTCATGTTCGTTCATTTAACCAAACGAACGAACACGAACGAACTTCCCGCCGAACGGTTCATGAATTGTTCGGTTCATTTACAGCCCTACGCGCCACCACTACCCGTCACCGCCACCACCACCGACGCCACCTCCACCACCACCGCTACCACCGCACGCCACCACCACCAATCACCGCCGCCACCGCCATTACACCGCTACAAGTATCGTTCTATTTGTACTTAAGAAAAAAAGAAACTATTGTATACTTAATTTTATCACAAATTTTTTATTCAAATATCTTAAATACAAGGGGTAAAAATGATTTTGTATATAGTCACTTTCTTTTCACGCCGAAAACAATTTGTGCACTCACATATTAGGGTATACAGTAATCGATTGTAAAAAGTTATCGTATCAAATGTCTTGCTAAAAGGACCAAAATGATATGAGAGGTGCTAAAATGACGAATTTTTTACTAACATTTTTTTTACAAACTGATATGAATTGTGACGTGGCATATCCACATCATTCCACTCTTAAAAAAATTTTGTTCCTGTTTTAACTCATATTCTCTTTTTTCTCTCTCAAAACTAAACCTCCATCTTTTCCACAAAACACAGATCCTCAAGATTTCTCCCAACAACAGAACTAGGGACATTGAATTGTTGTGGGTTTTGAGCATTTATTTTTCTAGGGTTTTCTTCTACTATGAGGTTCTTCACATGAGCATCGGGATTTTATTGATCGACTTTGATGCCCGGCTTCCTCCATTCGAAGGTCATCTCAAACTATGGCAAGGCCTAATTTTAAATTTTTAGGGGTTGTAATGATTACAAAGATCACGGTAGCTTTTATTAGTATTCAATTGTTTAAGAATATTTTTGCCCAATGTTTGTCAAAATTACAAAGCCACGAACCTTAAAATATTAGGAATTATAGCCACTGATGTTGTGATTGCAGGAAATATTGTTGTTGAATGTGGAAACGGAATGTTGTAAAGAGTTATATTGCTGCCATGAATGATTTACAATATCGAATCTAAAGTATACGAGTGCAGAGCAACACCTTTTAGATGATATTATAGAGTAAGGGAGAGAAAACTAATTATTGTTAGTTTATTTAATCTAGATTAATTAATCTTTTTTTTGAACATTCAGTCGGAACACGACATCAGGAAAACCTCACCATAATGGTGAAGCCTTGCACGTACCCAAGACAACGAGATGTTGACCACAGGCCGTTACAAGTATTCAGGGAACCACGGAGGGGGGAAAACCTCCAACTAAACCGCCCGAAGGCACGACATTTAATTGGAGTAAACCCTGCCCCCTCAACCTTGAACCTGGGTCTCCCCAGGAACAAGGCATCATTGAAGGACTTAGGATGTACAAACCCAGTCTCGAACTTGAGACGTCCCACTTAGAAAGTGGGTGCTCTACCACTAGAGCAAACTGAGAAGTACTAAATTAATTAATCTATTTAAGTAATAGAAAATGATGTGGATATGCTACGTTACAGTCCACGTAAGTTTGTAAAAAAGTTGTTAGTATAATGTTTGTCATTTTAGCATTTTCCAAATGATATACCGAGCTAAAAACTTTTTTTAAAAAAATCTGATGCATGTATACCCTATCAATAATTACTAGTTCAAAAACTTGAACAATTGAAAGACCAAAAGAATATACACATTAACACATACCAGGCACAAAGAACACCGTGACATCGCCCTAATAAATCACACTGATCGAAAGTAGAATCAGCTAGTGAAAATTATTTGGTAAACATATAGCAATCCTGTACAAAATTTCCACTTACAAATTAAGACCAATCTATATATATGATATGATGCAACTATATCTCAAAAAGTATGTATATTGTTATCTTTCATTATTCTAACTAGTCAAACACAACCATTTTTAAAGACAAATACCAAAAACAAAATTTTATGATGATATAATCACTTTATTGTATGTCAAATCACTCTACAGATATTACAAATGTACAAATTATAAGTGACCTAATTAAAATACATCTATGTAGCTACTTATTTACATACACAAATACAAAATTTATATCTAATTAAACGTACAGTGTCTGATTTATTCACTTTCACTTTCTTACACACACAACATATTAGAGTGTGTGTGTATATATATATATAACTGTATCTATAATTGTATGCAACTGTATCTATAATTCTGTCTAATAAATTCTATATATATATATATATATATATATATATATATATATATATATATATATATATATATATATATATATATATATATATATATATATATATATATATATATATATATATATATATATATATATATATATATATATATATATATATATATATATATATATATATATATATATATATATATATATATATATATATATATATATATATATATATATATATATATATATATATATATATATATATATATATATATATATATATATATATATATATATATATATATATATATATATATATATATATATATATATATATATATATATATATATATATATATATATATATATATATATATATATATATATATATATATATATATATATATATATATATATATATATATATATATATATATATATATATATATATATATATATATATATATATATATATATATATATATATATATATATATATATATATATATATATATATATATATATATATATATATATATATATATATATATATATATATATATATATATATATATATATATATATATATATATATATATATATATATATATATATATATATATATATATATATATATATATATATATATATATATATATATATATATATATATATATATATATATATATATATATATATATATATATATATATATATATATATATATATATATATATATATATATATATATATATATATATATATATATATATATATATATATATATATATATATATATATATATATATATATATATATATATATATATATATATATATATATATATATATATATATATATATATATATATATATATATATATATATATATATATATATATATATATATATATATATATATATATATATATATATATATATATATATATATATATATATATATATATATATATATATATATATATATATATATATATATATATATATATATATATATATATATATATATATATATATATATATATATATATATATATATATATATATATATATATATATATATATATATATATATATATATATATATATATATATATATATATATATATATATATATATATATATATATATATATATATATATATATATATATATATATATATATATATATATATATATATATATATATATATATATATATATATATATATATATATATATATATATATATAGATACTAACAACATATAAAAATGAATTAGCTATATATATATATATATGTAAACATAGAATTTCATTTTTATGATCAGTTGTTTTTTCACCTTTTTCTAGCTTTCAATCTTTCTTCTTTGATTCATTTGAGTAAAACATTAACTCTTCTTTCCCTTATGAATCAAAATTCTTATAAAGCTTTTTAGGTTTTTGTATTTTGTTTTGTGTTAGCAGCTTATTTTCTCTCTCATCTTTCTTCCTTTCTTTTTACATTTCTTTCTAAAAATAACTTATTTTTTCAATTCATCTTGTTTGTATACTTGCTTACCAGTTGAATCTTTCAATTGAAAAATAGATATAAATAGGAGTATTTTTTAAAAAAATTGTTTTACTTCTAGGGTTTAGGTTGTTGGATATTTTTATGTAGTATTTCTTGAGAATTCAGTATGAATTATGTGTTTCAGTTTATAGGGATTTTGGAATTAAATATTTCTTTAATTATATACGAGTACAAGTTTCCTCCGAAATTTGATCGTGATAAAAGCTGCTCCAAGTTCTAATTAAAAGCTGGATTACAAATCTGTAGTATTGACTAGCTAAATTCGATGGCGATTCAAGGAGGGAAGATGGTCTCCAACTCTCCATCTTCATCTAAACTCTTGTTTATATCATGTTAATCAGATGCTAATTAATATGTCTTCTTCTTTTCTCGAGAAAAGTATCCGATCTGATCTCGAATGCTGTAACCAAACATCGATCTGTTTTCATCTTCAAAGTCGAGTTTAGTCAATAATTTCTGTTTTTTGTGCTTCCAGATACATGAAATTGCTAGATCTTAATTATATAAGTAATAATGTTTTCCTCATATGATAAGTGGACACAAAGATGTTTGTGTTGATTATATAGATAAAAACATGGAATAATATTTATATTAAGGAAATTAAGGAAAGGGAAGGGAAGCTAGGGAAATAAGTATTAAGAAATAAATTAATTAGCCCTTGTTTAGCAGATGAATCTGTAGTTAAGTTTTTTGTTTATCCTATTTGAGGCAGAACATGCTTCTTACGAAATGATCTAACATCGAATCTCGATAAGTACGTCGTTATGGTGAATTATGTGTTATCTTCTTGTATTATTTTGGGAATGCTAATACCAAACACCCCTCAATTAGGTTGACAAAAGGATTAGCCCTAGAATCATCATTAATTAATGGTGTTAGTTAATTCTTGTTTTATTATCCATTCTGGGATTGCAATATATATCTCAACATATATAGCTTTTATATATACCAAAAGAAAAAGATGTTCCTTAATCTTTGGCATGAAGATAAGTATTTTTGTTTTTTTTTTTTTTTTTAACTTCGAATTTCTATACAACATATGGCATGGTTAAATCTATACACTTGTGTCATACAATAAGGTATTTTATCACCTAATCTTTATTTGGGAAAAAGTTGGAATCCATAGATGTTAGTAAGCCTTTCTTCAAGTATATTTTACTACTTGTAACTATTCTTCATATATATGTTCTTCTAGCAGCATGCTGAAGACTCTTGAGAGATATCAAAAATGCAACTATGGAGCACCTGAGACAAATGTGTCTGCTAGGGAAGCACTTGTGAGTATTTCATTTTCCATGCTTAATTTGTTGATTACATATTTTGCCCCAAATGATTAATAGAATCTAAGTTGTCAAACTTAATTAGCTGTGAAGACACTCATAGATGATAAATATTTTTTGTTATAATTACATAAGTTTTGCTTTTTACAACATTCAGGTAAGGAAATTAGCTAAGTGGACAAATTAATATGTACGTAGTTAAGAGTTTCCTAGAGTTTTCTAACAAGAACAAATTAAATTACTTACAGAAGTTAATCACACATTCAAAGGACCCTATGATATACATATACATAACACTATAATCGAAGTCAGATATAAGATATAGGCCAAGACACGCATCTTATAATCCCCTGAACATTTTATAAAGCTGACATATATATATATATATATAAAGAACTCACCATGTCAGGTGGTAATTATTTGGTCACCCAAGAGGCCAAGACTATTTAAAGTTTAGTCTCTTGGTCTTTAGAATGCTTCGGTTGGATTCCCCTCCAAAACATCATATCATACTTGATTAAAAATCCTTCCTGCTTAAAGAGTATATAGTAAAACACAATGTATAAACACATGCTTTGAAAGAGAAGATTCCATGATGATATTATACAATGAATAAATGAGTATATCTACATCTGTAAATAGTCTCTCCACCGTCCGAACAAGGTATAACTGTCTACATCTCACCTCACTTTACCTTGCTCATGACTGAATTGGCCTGGTATGCGTTGTCTAGTAATTAAATATTAAATATGTATATATATATAATCCTAGGGGAATGATAATTAGAGTACAAGCAATCCAAAAAGTACAAGGGGATCAATCCTGGCCGTCCGATCAAGGGCTCAGATCAAGCCTTCCTCCTTCCCTTCTGTCACCTTCTTCTCCGGCGAGACTGCCGCCGCCAGCCACCACCTCTTTCTTCTCCGGCGAGACAACCACCGCCACCACCATCATCTCGACCACCCCAACCACGGCGCCGGCGCCGACAGCAAGGGTTTCGCCCGTACCGTATCAAACCGCCACCATCTCTTGGATCGCCGCCCATCAAATCCATACGATTTCCATATGCGTCCGGTGACAACCAGTTTAGAACGGATGAGGGCAACGCCCGTACCGTATCCACCCGAAAACGAAACTGATGATTGCCGGAGATGTCGTCGGAGATGTCGCCGGAGGTGGTGGCGGTGGTTGTCTTGCCGGAGAAGAAGGAAGGAGGAGGTGGTGACGGTCGCCGGAGAAGAAGGTGGTGGCTGGCGGCGGCAGTCTCGCCGGAGAAGAAGGAAGGAGGAAGAAGATGTTTGATCCAACGGTGGAGATTGATCCCCTTGTATTTTTTGGATTGCTTGTACTCTATTTAACCCACCCTATAATCCTATATTTAAATTTTTTAAAAACTTAAAACCTCTTCATTGATTATTTATAAATTTATCAGCTTATTTATCCGTGATGAAATAATAAATACGAGTATATTACAGTATTTCTTTTCCCCAAGTTTTAGGCACTTTATTAATACATGCATGCAAATGATCGGCTTAATAAAGTATTTTTTTTATTATTGTTAACTTAAGACCTAATGATTAACCTGTAAGTAGTGTTAGGGTTAGGGTTAGGGTTAGTGTAAGTGCTTTTTTCGATTTATTTAACATTTAGATATTTAATCCACCAGATTTATGTAAAACATATCTACTTAAATACGAGTAATAAGTGACTGTGACTTCCAACTTTGATAATTAATTTGACATGTATTGCTATCTTATGCTATATACAGAATGAAATAACAATATTTCAAAGGACATTTAATTATCAGTGTAACTCAGCGTGACTAATTGTGGTTGCAGGAGCTGAGTAGCCAACAAGAGTATATGAAACTTAAGGCACGTTATGAAGCGCTACAACGATCCCAGAGGTAAATTTCAAAGTACAAACAGGATTTGTAATTCTGAAATTTCTATGTACGTATATTTTGAAACTAATTGACATTGTGGATACCGGCCAGGAATCTTCTGGGTGAAGATCTTGGCCCTTTGAGCTGCAAGGAGCTAGAGTCACTCGAAAGGCAACTCGATACATCTCTAAAGCAGATCAGATCAGCTCGGGTATGTCTACCATTAGACCACATTAATACACTAACTATTTGTAGTAACAATTGATCTGCCTATCAAAATACATATACCAAACAAATAAACATGGCGAAACTCATTGTCTAACTTGTGGGTGGATTGAGTCTTTTGTGATAGGTATATTTTAGAAACATATGCATCTTGAAACTTAATTAGAGGCGTTTGAATGGGCAAGTTGAGTTGCGTCAAATGTCAAAACGAAATCTTTTGAATGTGGGTCGAAAACAGTACTTGGACTTGCGACGAACATATGTTTATCCATTTATTAGGATTCAATAAGAACAGTTTAGGATGTTTTTACGCATTTGTATACACTTCTTCGATCAGTCAGTTTGACTCATCTGGCCTTTTTTCTTGTTTTTATTCAAATCTTTTAGCTTGACCCATTTAAGTACTCAGAATCATATAACCCAATTAATTTTATAAATTAATAAATAAATCAGCTTATTGCTACCTCTATTTGTATGGTGCAATGATATATTTAGTCATCTCTCATATACACACCTAGATCAGCAGTAATAATAAACGCATCCCATTTCATATATCAGCTTATAAGGCTTATAGTCGAGTATTAAGGATCGATGTCAAGGTAATTGCTTCTTTTTTCGTTGTACCGATTTCTGTTTTCTGTGCTCTTCGTAATCCCAGCCTTTCACGAGACTTTTTCACATTAATACATGCATTTACTTCGCCTAAATGATATGTTGTTTTCATTGACACTAACTTTTTATGTATAAACAGACTCAATTCATGTTGGATACCCTTACAGATCTCCAAAAAAAGGTAAAATAACATTTTGGATGTTCAAAAATATATCCTTTTTTTGTTTTCTTTCTTTCCCTTCTGCTTCTGTTTATCAGGTTTCTTGCATTAAAATTTGCAGGAGCATGCTCTAAATGAAGCAAATAGAACCTTGAAGCAAAGGGTATGTTATATATCTATGCCATGTCATCGTTTTCGCATACTACTTTTCAATTGGCATTAATAATACTTTTGATTGATTTGCAGTTGATGGAAGGACATCAAGTAAGTTCACTCCATTGGCATCCACATGCCCAACAGGAAATGGGATATGATAGACAACAACATGAACATCATCATCATCATCAAAATGATGAGGCCTTCTTTCATCAACTTGACTGTGGTCCCACTTTACAAATGGGGTAAGCGCCCGAATATATCATCTTCTCTAGTTATTAGCGTAACGAGTCATTATTGATTGGGTCGGGTCAGCTTGGTGGCGACAATATTTTGGCCAAACCCTTTTAAATATTAAAAAATCTTTAAGTAGACGCACAAACTTTAATCTGTACTAACTATAGTAATGAACTGCGCGCTTTGAATAACAAAAAGAAATGTTGAAGCACGTAATGTCGTAAGAGTAATATATTTGAAGTGTTGATATATAATTGTCTTTGTAATGGTTTTAGGTATCAAACGGATTCATTAACAGCTGCAGCGGCAGCAGCAGCAGCAGGAGCAGGACCAAGTTCAAATAGTTACAATATGCAAGGATGGTTTCAGTGATCATAATAATAATAACCCAACAATATATATATTTGTGGGTGTGGCAATCTTTGTTTTTGCTCATAATGAGCCAAATGTGTGTTCTATCTTTATTGCAACTCTTTTGAACATATTTATAAAAAAACTATGTATAAAAACATATTCATTGGCACCCACAATCGAACAAATATGAATATACATATGCAATGCATGATATATAGACACATTATATCACCATATATATGCATACACCAGTGAATTATGTAACAAATAGTACGATTTGTTAGATTAAATCGTTATGCATTATAATGCTACAATATTATCGAAAATAACATATTTTTTTTCCTCATAAGCTTGTATGGCTAACTGGTATACTATCCATCACTCCATCTTTTCTTTTTTCTTAACAAAAACAAGTGCCCAAACAGTAGAATTCTAAAACATGGTTTAAAAAAATAAGAAGTGAATGTGTTCTTTTTCAGTTCCTTTTAGCTAATGTAGAGACGGACCTTAACGGCGAACAAGAAGAGACAGATGAAGCCGAAGAAAAGCAATGTATGGAGAAGGACAGCTGCTCCACTAGTCTGAAAACTGCCGAACTCAACACAACGCCTGTGACCCGGAAGCTGAAACAACAACCCTGGCGTAAACAATACGAATAGCACCACAGACACGAAAACCGGGCCCCAATCCAACATCTTAATACTTGGACTATAATTTCTTAAAGGACAAAATTTATATAGTACTACTAGTATATATTGACTTCGTTTGTTTGTATATCTTTTTGTTTAGTTTGTTTTTGGTGATTAGAGTATATATAGAAGAGATAATTGAAAGTGAGGCATAGACTTTGGTTAGAAGCAAAGGAGGGCTAGGGGCAACTGGGAGGGAACCTAGTGAAACAAGTCACTTAGGATTCACTGCCAAATTAATTAAAGTGTCTACATGTGAAAAGATGTTGTTTTCATAACTAGATTTGCATATTTTATGTTTGAAAAGTAGAACATTCATTTAATTTATATATCCAAGTACTAGTGCATGATATATCTTTATCCTCATAGTTATCGAGCTCGATCGGTATGTAACCTTTTATATCAGAACTAAGTACTTAATTTGAAACCGATAGATAGAACTATGATGCCTAATAGTACATAATTTTATTTTATTAGGGAAAATCTAAACCCGGAATATCGAATCTCAAATCTGAAAGAAATAAGTGCACTAGCTACTTGGTTCGTGTGTTGAACTATTAAGACCGATCGAACAAAGGTCCAAATCTAACCAAACATAAATGGTTTGGAATTTTTGATATCTCATTTTAATTTAATTTCTCTATATTTAAAATGAAAGTGTACTTGAATCCCAAGTGTTGATAAGATAAAAATCCAATATCTTAATTGTACGCTAATCTTATATTTAATACTGTTAGCATCAAATTTTTAAACATGTTTATAAATTTATGAAATTAGTTACATTCATTATTTTTCTTTTCAAAAAAAATAGAGTAAATTACACTTTTCGTCCCTGAATTTGACACGTTTTTTCACTTTTCATCCCTAAAGTTTAAAAATTACAACTTTGACCTTAAAGTTGGCCAATTTTTTCAATAATCGTCCTTTGGCCAGACGACGTTAGTTTTTTGGCCGTTAACGTACGCACGTGCTAAACACGTGAGGAACTTCAGGGACGAAAAGTGAAAAATTAAGCTACTTCAGGGACGAAAAATGAAAATCATACAAATAAATTTATTCTTCCATTCTTTCTTTTCCGATCATCTTTTCCGATGGAATTTTCCCACTAGACATTTATTTTCCGATGATACCTAATAAAAACTCGACTTTCAATCCAAATCTAAACCACCGAAAACACGAAAATAAATGGAATATATGATTATGATGATGATTCAGTATCTGGTATTGCTACTTAACAATCTGGATTTTTTGTTGATTTTATAATTCATTTTTTTAATCATACGGATCGTCTATATATATAACTTATGATGTATGTATGTATAGATAATTGATGCGCTCTGTTTTGTTTTGACTGGTTGTTGATTTCTAGTATATCGTTTTCTACTTTTGTTTAATTAGCTGCAACTAAGTTTATTTCATTCATTCCGATCAGGCGATCATATATACTTTTCAAAGTGAGTGATTAATTAAGTTTAAGTAAATGAATAATTTAAGACTTGATCACTACAGGAATGAATTTGAGATCATATTAATTAATTAATTACAGTTGATAGATATATACAGAGGCTATATATATATATATATATGTAATATACTGTAGGTAGCAAGCATGAGTTTGGTGAGATTGATCTATATATGTTTAGATTTATTTTTTTTTCGTGTTTTCGTGTTTTCGGTGGTTTAGATTTGGATTGAAAGTCGAGTTTTTATTAGGTATCATCGGAAAATAAATGTCTAGTCGAAAATTCCATCGGAAAAGATGATCGGAGAAGATGATCGGAAAAGAAAGAATGGAAGAATAAATTTATTTGTATGATTTTCATTTTTCGTCCCTCAAGTAGCTTAATTTTTCACTTTTCGTCCCTGAAGTTCCTCACGTGTTTAGCACGTGCGTACGTTAACGGCCAAAAACTAACGTCGTCTGGCCAAAGGACGATTATTGAAAAAATTGGCCAACTTTAAGGTCAAAATTGTAATTTTTAAACTTTAGGGATGAAAAGTGAAAAACGTGCCAACTTCAGGGACGAAAAGTGTAATTTACTCAAAAAAATATCAAGACAACATTAGCTGAAGTTTAATAATGGTTACGGACTTATGGCCCAAATATCTTAACATATGGGCTTGCCTAATCCAACGGGCCATTTTTTCAGCAAAAATACCACAATCCAATAGAAAACATGCTCAAAAAGGATATAAAAATGACTCATGACTAGTCCAACTGTTCAGAGGCATCCCAGGTTTTACCCAAGGTCTTGAATTCGATCCTTAGGGATGGAAAGTCTTGGGGTTTTTTCCTTCGAATACTTGTAACGGCCCATGGTCAACATCTCGTTGTCTAGGGTACGTGCAAGGCTTCACCATTATACGGTGAGGTTTCCCTGATGTCGCATACCGACTGAATGTTCGAAAAAAAGAAGTTAACAGCTAACTACAATAATAAAGATTAAACATTTCTATACAATTACATTTTTAAGTATTATTTTTGTATGTAACGACAAGGAGGATCGTGCGTTCCATGGTAAATCTGCATTTGAAGGCTGAAGCGATACAAGAGGTGTCTAATATGAACCATAATCATTGATAGTTGTATATAAACATTTTTTCCCAAAAACATATACTCTTCCTTTAACAAAAATAAACTGTTGATACTTAACTTCCAAGCTTAAAATAAAATGTTTGTTGCATTACTGTGCACATTAAAGAAAAATAAACAAAGATATGAAAGGATATGTGTCACACCCCGACTAAGGCGGAAAACTCGGGATGCGACGCATAGTACACGCGTCATGGATATTACATAGGAAGACTAAATGAATCCACAAATATAGAAAGTCTTAACATAGATTAATGCAAACATTCAACATTTATTCAAACACAAATAAAGCATAATCCAGCTCCCACGCAGGGGATCAAAGGTTAGGCATAATGTCATACTAATACAAAAGAGAACATAAGATAACATAGCAGCAACAAGGAATCCTAGAGTCCAAAGTCTGCTATAAAGGCTCCATGTTACTCTCCTCATCCACCTCTAACCTGTGCACCTGAAAGGATACTTAAAAACGTCAACACAATGGTTGGTGAGTTCGTAGGTTTATGTTATCAGGTTAACGTGATGCATTTCATGTATACTCAATGTTGCCAAATCACAATGTTGCCATAATTATCTCAATGTTGACAGCACTTACGGTACCAGGCTAATGTTGACTATGAAGGGACTTACGGTTCAACAACCAGCCGTGCTAACAATGAAGGGACTTACGGTTCAATAACCAGCCGTGCTCAAGAACATGTATCCAAATGTATCCATAATGTAAATCAATAGGTATCCAAGTTATGAAATCATATATGTATCCAAAACATGTTATCAAAAATGTATCCAAAATATGTTATCAATCATGTACTCAAAATAAGTCGGCACAATATCATATCAAATAAATACAGTTTTACAAGATAACATTTTGTATCCTTTCAGCCCCCAATAAAACATGTAAAAAGGGGACTACGAAGCTCAGCTGAATGCTAGCAACAAGATTAAGCTACACAAGATATCAGAAAGCAAGTAACCGGCATGCAACAATCTGTTTCAAGTTATCACAAATTAAGTATGTGTTCATTATAGGTAAACGTGCTCATAACGTGCCGCCAAGTGTTGACTATGTTGTCCAAAAGCATACTAGTTTGTCTTTGACCAAATTTTACAAGTTTGACCAATTTACGAGTTTGACTAAGTTGACCAAATCGACTAAAGTTGACCAAAGTTGACTAAACCGACCAAAGTTGACTAAACCGACCAAAGTTGACTAAAGTTGACCAAATCGAGTAAAGTTGACCAAATCGACTAAAGTTGACCAAATCGACTAAAGTTGACCAAATCGACTAAAGTTGACCAAATCGACTAAAGTTGACCAAATCGACTAAAGTTGACCAAAGTTGACTAAAGTTGACCAAATCGACTAAAGTTGACCAAATCGACTAAAGTTGACCAAATCGACTAAAGTTGACCAAATGACTAAAGTTGACCAAATCGACTAAAGTTGACCAAATCGACTAAAGTTGACCAAAGTTGACTAAAGTTGACCAAAGTTGACTAAAGTTGACCAAAGTTGACTAAAGTTGACCAAAGTTGACTAAAGTTGACCAAAGTTGACTAAGTTGACCAAATCGACTAAAGTTGACCAAAGTTGACTAAAGTTGACCAAAGTTGACTAAAGTGACCAAAGTTGACTAAAGTTGACCAAATCGACTAAAGTTGACCAAAGTTGACTAAGTTGACCAAAGTTGACTAAAGTTGACCAAAGTTGACAAAGTTGACCAAAGTTTGACTAAGTTGACCAAATCGACTAAAGTTGACCAAAGTTGACTAAAGTTGACCAAAGTTGACTAAAGTTGACCAAATCGACTAAAGTTGACCAAAGTTGACTAAGTTGACCAAAGTTGACTAAAGTTGACCAAAGTTGACTAAAGTTGACCAAAGTTGACTAAAGTTGACCAAATCGACTAAAGTTGACCAAATCGACTAAAGTTGACCAAAGTTGACTAAAGTTGACCAAATCGACTAAAGTTGACCAAAGTTGACAAAGTTGACCAAAGTTGACTAAAGTTGACCAAATCGACTAAAGTTGACCAAAGTTGACTAAAGTTGACCAAAGTTGACTAAAGTTGACCAAATCGACTAAAGTTGACCAAAGTTGACTAAAGTTGACCAAAGTTGACTAAAGTTGACCAAATCGACTAAAGTTGACCAAATCGACTAAAGTTGACCAAAGTTGACTAAAGTTGACCAAATCGACTAAAGTTGACCAAAGTTGACTAAAGTTGACCAAAGTTGACTAAAGTTGACCAAATCGACAAAGTTGACCAAATCGACTAAAGTTGACCAAATCGACTAAAGTTGACCAAAGTTGACTAAAGTTGACCAAAGTTGACTAAAGTTACCAAAGTTTGACTAAGTTGACCAAATCGACTAAAGTTGACCAAAGTTGACTAAAGTTGACCAAAGTTGACTAAAGTTACCAAAGTTGACTAAAGTTGACCAAATCGACTAAAGTTGACCAAATCGACTAAAGTTGACCAAAGTTGACTAAAGTTGACCAAAGTTGACTAAAGTTGACCAAATCGACTAAAGTTGACCAAATCGACTAAAGTTGACCAAAGTTGACTAAAGTTGACCAAATCACTAAAGTTGACAAATCGACTAAAGTTGACCAAATCGACTAAAGTTGACCAAAGTTGACTAAAGTTGACCAAAGTTGACTAAAGTTGACCAAAGTTGACTAAAGTTGACCAAATTGACTAAAGTTGACCAAAGTTGACTAAAGTTGACCAAAGTTGACTAAAGTTGACCAAATCGACTAAAGTTGACCAAATCGACTAAAGTTGACCAAATCGACTAAAGTTGACCAAATCGACTAAAGTTGACTAAATCGACAAAGTTGACCAAACTAAAATTACAACGTCGACTTAAAATACGAGGTTGAGTCCAAATTACGAGGTCGTATTTACTGAAAGATCATTTTGACTCGAAAGCTTAAATGGTCAACTCACGGGTGTTACAGTCTCCCCAACTTTAGGAAATTTCGTCCCGAAATTCAGATTACGCAATACGTTTCATTTCCGGGTCACACGCCAAGTTTCCAAGTATCGGGTTATACACTAAGTCTCGAGTAACAAGTTTCCACATTAAGTTGTGAGACATCAAGTCACAGATTAAGTTTAAGTCAGGTAGTCACACATTAAGCTCAAATCAGGTAGTCACACATTAAGTTCAAATCAGGTAGTCACACATTAAGTTCAAGTCAGGTAGGCACACATTAAGTTCAAGTCAGGTAGTCACACATTAAGTTCAAGTCAGGTAGTCACACATTAAGTTCAAGTCAGGTAGTCACACATTAAGTTCAATCAGGTAGTCACACATTAAGTTCAAATCAGGTAGGCACACATTAAGTTCAAATCAGGTAGGCACACATTAAGTTCAAGTCAGGTAGTCACACATTAAGTTCAAGTCAGGTAGTCACACATTAAGTTCAAATCAGGTAGGCACACATTAAGTTCAAATCAGGTAGGCACACATTAAGTTCAAGTCAGGTAGTCACACATTAAGTTCAAGTCAGGTAGTCACACATTAAGTTCAAGTCAGGTAGTCTCACATTAAGTTCAATCAGGTAGTCACACATTAAGTTCAAATCATGTAGTCACACATTAAGTTCAAATCAGGTAGTCACACATTAAGTTCAAATGGGGTAGTCACACATTAAGTTTAAGTCAGGTAGTCACACATTAAGTTCAAATCAGGTAGTCACACATTAAGTTCAATCAGGTAGGCACACATTAAGTTCAAATCAGGTAGGCACACATTAAGTTCAAATCAGGTAGGCACACATTAAGTTCAAGTCAGGTAGTCACACATTAAGTTCAAGTCAGGTAGTCACACATTAAGTTCAAGTCAGGTAGGCACACATTAAGTTCAAGTCAGGTAGTCACACATTAAGTTCAAGTCAGGTAGTCACACATTAAGTTCAAGTCAGGTAGTCACACATTAAGTTCAAATCAGGTAGGCACACATTAAGTTCAAATCAGGTAGGCACACATTAAGTTCAAGTCAGGTAGGCACACATTAAGTTCAAGTCAGGTAGTCACACATTAAGTTCAAGTCAGGTAGTCACACATTAAGTTCAAGTCAGGTAGTCACACATTAAGTTCAAGTCAGGTAGTCTCACATTAAGTTCAAATCAGGTAGTCACACATTAAGTTCAAATCAGGTAGGCACACATTAAGTTCA
The DNA here is from genome assembly GCA_034093135.1 of Erigeron breviscapus. Lineage (NCBI taxonomy): Eukaryota > Viridiplantae > Streptophyta > Magnoliopsida > Asterales > Asteraceae > Erigeron > Erigeron breviscapus. The sequence continues at coordinate 6,294,037 of CM067169.1, read as the reverse complement.
AATCAGGTAGGCACACATTAAGTTCAAATCAGGTAGTCACACATTAAGTTCAAGTCAGGTAGTCACACATTAAGTTCAAGTCAGGTAGTCACACATTAAGTTCAAATCAGGTAGTCACACATTAAGTTCAAATCAGGTAGTCACACATTAAGTTCAAATCAGGTAGTCACACATTAAGTTCAAATCAGGTAGTCACACATTAAGTTCAAATCAGGTAGTCACACATTAAGTTCAAATCAGGTAGTCACACATTAAGTTCAAATCAGGTAGGCACACATTAAGTTCAAATCAGGTAGTCACACATTAAGTTCAAGTCAGGTAGTCACACATTAAGTTCAAGTCAGGTAGTCACACATTAAGTTCAATCAGGTAGGCACACATTAAGTTCAAATCAGGTAGGCACACATTAAGTTCAAGTCAGGTAGTCACACATTAAGTTCAAGTCAGGTAGTCACACATTAAGTTCAAGTCAGGTAGTCTCACATTAAGTTCAAATCAGGTAGTCACACATTAAGTTCAAATCAGGTAGTCACACATTAAGTTCAAATCGGTAAGCAACAATACCAACTCTCTCTGTAATCTCAAACGGTCCAATATACCTCGGAGCTAGTTTCCCTCTCTTTATGAATCTAACTACGCTTTTTCAAGGCGACACCTTAAGCATGACTCGATCACCAATCTTAAACTCTAAAGGTTTCCTTCGATTGTCAGCATACTTCTTTTGCCTATCTCTAGCCTTCATGAGGTTTTCCTTGATTTGTGCAATCCTTTCTGTAGTTTCCACAATGATTTCTGGTCCTATCAACTGCATGTCTCCCACTTCGTGCCATGCAAGTGGAGATCGACACTTTCTTTCGTACAAAGCCTCAAAAGGCGGACACCCAATACTCGAATGATAACTATTGTTATACGAGAACTCTACTAGTGGGAGGTGAGTATCCCAACTTCCTCCAAAGTCGATAACACATGCCCTCAACATGTCCTCTAAAGTCTGTATCGTCCTTTCACTCTGTCCGTCTGTCTGAGGATGATAAGCTGTACTCATATCTATCTACGTTCCCAAAGCCCGTTGCATTGATTTCCAGAATCCTGACGTAAATCGGCTATCTCTGTCACATATGATCGATACTGGAACGTCATGCTTAGCTACAATCTCTTTCAGGTACAATCGCGCATACTGCTCCATCTTATAATCTTCTCGGATGGGTATAAAATGAGCTGACTTAGTCAGTCGATCTACTACAACCCATATTGCATCCTTACCACTGCTGGTTCTAGGTAACTTGGTGACGAAGTCCATGGTAATACTTTCCCACTTCCATTCGGGAATCTCTGGTTGCTTCAGCAGACCTCCCGGTTTCTTGTGTTCTGCTTTAACCTTCAGACATGTTAAACACTTGCTCACATAAACCGTCACATCATTTTTCATTCCTGGCCACCAAAACAGGTCTCGTAAATCTTGATACATCTTATCTATCCCTGGATGAATAGAATATCTTGTTTGGTGCGCTTCATCCATTATTAGCTTTCTTAATCCACCATACATCGGTATCCACAATCGATCGCAGAAATACAGCCCTCCATCTTCTCTTTGAGCAAATTGTTCTACCATACCTCCCAACCCTTCTCTATCAATATTTTCTTTCTTGTTTGCTTCTACATGTGCCCCAATCACTCTATCCTTCAGATTGTTGTGTACGGTAATGCTCATAGCTCTAATTCGTCTTGGTCTAACTCTTTCCTTCCTACTTAAGGCATCAGCTACCACGTTTGCCTTTCCTGGATGATAACGGATCTCGCAGTCATAGTCGCTAAACAACTCCAACCATCGTCTCTGGCGCATATTAAGATCTTTTTTATTAAAGATATGTTGAAGGCTCTTATGATCCGTGTAAATCACACTCTTCGTCCCATATAGGTAATGTCTCCAGGACTTCAACGCGAAAACGATAGCTCCTAACTCTAAGTCGTGAGTTGTGTAATTCTTCTCGTGGATCTTCAGCTGTCGAGAAGCATATGCAATAACCTTGCCTCGCTGCATCAATACACACCCTAAGCCTTGACCCGACGCGTCACAATAAACGATAAAGTCATCAGATCCTTCTGGAAGGCTTAAGATCGGTGCATTACATAACTTCTCCTTGAGTAGTCTGAAAGCTTCCTCTTGTTCCTCACCCCAGTCAAAACTTCTTTCTTTGTGCGTTAACAACGTCAGCGGTTGTGCAATCCTTGAGAAGTTCTCTATGAATCGTCGATAGTATCCTGCTAATCCAAGGAACTGTCTGATCTCTGTCGGTGTCTCCGGCCTTCTCCAATTCTCCACCGCTTCTATCTTGCTGGGATCAACCTTTATTCCATCCTTGTTAACTACATGTCCCAAAAACTTCACCTCTTCCAACCAAAATTCACATTTTGAGAATTTTCCGTACAACTTTTCGGTTCTCAGAAGCTCTAACGATTCCCTCAGATGTACTTCGTGCTCTTTCTTGGTCTTTGAGTAGATAAGGATGTCGTCGATGAATACAATGATGAAATCATCTAAATAGGGTTTACATACGCGGTTCATGCGATCCATGAAAACAGCAGGCACGTTCGTCAATCCAAAGGGCATCACTAAAAACTCGAAGTGCCCATATCTCGTGCTAAAAGCTGTTTTCGGTATGTCCTCTTCGCGTACTCTTAACTGATGGTAGCCTGAACGAAGATCGATCTTAGAGAAGTACTTGGCGCCTTGTAACTGATCGAACAAATCATCAATACGCGGTAAAGGGTATCGATTCTTAACGGTTAACTTGTTCAACTCGCGATAATCAATGCACATGCGAAAAGATCCGTCCTTCTTCTTAACAAATAATATCGGCGCGCCCCAAGGCGAAGAACTCGGTCGAATGAATCCCTTATCTTGTAATTCTTGCAATTGTGTTGCTAGTTCTTGTAATTCGGAAGGAGCCAAACGGTACGGTGCTTTCGCTACTGGCATAGCGTCAGGTACCAGATCAATGCGAAACTCGACTTGTCTAGGTGGGGGTAATCCCACCACATCATCAGGAAAAACATCGGGGAAGTCGCACACAATAGGAATGTTAGTAATCTTGACTACTTTATCAGTAGCACTCTTAAGGTGTCGGTCGATGGTTTCTGTTCGCTCACCATGAATTTCTAGTACATGTCCATCACTCATAGGTATTCTAAGGATTTTAACGCGACATACGATGGATGCATCCACACTGGACAACCAATCCATCCCAACGATAACATCAAAACTACCCATTCCGAAAGGAATCAAATCAATGTAAAACGAATAGCCCTCTATAGTAAGAATACACTTAGGCACTACTCGATCTAGTCTAGCTAGTTTACCACTAGCTACCTCAATCTCATAACAAGTATGCAAGTAACATGTTGGCATATTTAAATTACACAAAAAGTTAGTTGACACAAAGCTATAGTCGGCTCCAGAGTCAAATAATACAGTAGCATCATGATCGTTCAGAAGAAATGTACCGGTAACAACGTTAGGATCATTTGCAGCTTCCACAGCATTTAGGGCAAAGACTCGACCTCTGGCTTGCTGACCTTGGTTTGCTCTTGGTGGAGGTGGACCGGCAATTCAAAGCTGGTTAGGGTTCGCTGCTGCTGCTGGGGCTGGCTGACGGTTAAGTCGGGGACATACATTACGAGAGTGATCAGTGCTCCCACACTCATAACAATTTCCACGGTTAGCTTGGGGGTTTCTGGCATTCGGTGGCACGGCATTCAACGGTGCAACGTTCAGTGGTGCCGCTTGGACTCTGGGTAATCTGCAATCCTTCGCTATGTGACCAAATTTCTGACAATTGTAGCAAGCTCTACACGGTCCTGCTAACGGATGATGAGCATTACACTTGCCACACCAAGGATGTTGCCCAACATACCCCTTAGGCACAGTCTCTACTGTTGCAAACACTTTCCCCGTCTTGACCCTCTTATCTTTCCTGTCACCCTTCCATTTGCTTGTTTCCCCCCAATCCTTCCTCTTCTCATTTGCCTTACTCAAAACCCCACTTTGAACCAACTCATCAGTAATAGCCTTATCTCAACACTGCTTCGTGCATAGTAGTGGGGGTCGTTCCTGCCATAGTCAATCTAATCTGGGGAATCAGGCCAGAGATGTACTTCTGAATCCCCTTGGAATCCGGTGTCACTAGGTGCGGAACAAGCCTGGACAACTCTTCAAATCGGCTAGTGTACTTAGCGTGCTCAGCTCCAGTCATCTTGAGTTCTCCGAATTCTCTTTCCAACCTATTAACTTCCACTGCCGAACAAAACTTCTTCAACATTAGTTCCTTATACTCTTCCACGGCATAGCTACAGCGGCAGTTCTTCCTCTAGCTCGCAATTGAGTGTTCCACCATGATAAAGCTTCACCAGTGAGGGACCCAACTACATACTTGACCCTCTGATGCGGAGCACACTCACTCATATCAATCACAGACTCCATTTTCTCCAACCACTGAATGAACTTCACAACACCACCCTTTCCATCATAGTCTTGTATCGCACAATGGCGAAACTCCCTATAAGTACAGCCCTTCTTGGTCTCATCATCATCAACATCCACTCGAACAACTCTCCTGGGTCTCGGGCCAACATACACGCCATCTCCAACAAACTCCACATCTTGTTCCTGAGCCACCTGCTCTGGATCAGCTCCCTCTGGCTCCACTCCCACTGGTTCCTGCACAGCTTCTGGTGCTCCTCCTTGAGTCTGATTCTGGGGTTTACCCATTGCAGCAGTCACTTATGCCACAATAGTTGGCATTGAAGCTGTCAACTGTTCGGCAAAGATAGTGGCTAAGTCGGGAATCTCGACATGACCTGCAACACCACCTCGACCACCTCGGCCACCACGGCCTCTCCCACGACCTCTTCCTTGATTTCTCCCACGACCGCCTCCTGGATTACCACAGCCGCCCTGATCTCCTTGAGTATCGGCATCTTGGTTTGCTCTTGTTCGCACCATCTTTCCTATATTAGGAAAAGACGTTATCGGCGTTAGATTGAGGAAATAGTCGTTCGTGACGTCATTTACGCACTCTCAAACACACTCGTGTTAGCTTTTCTTACAATTCTAGACATTTTTGCATCATAACTATACGCAGACTCAAGAATTCAAGTATCACAACTAAAGTTAAACAATATCATCAATGCCAATCATGCAGTACAAGGTAATAATCACAGTTAAACATTCATTAATCACAACAAACGGGCAAGTCGAATCTGACCTCTACATCCAACCTACCATCCATGTATGTATACAGGGTGTACCAGCGGCTAACCCTCCACATGTACGGTAAATTAGATGCATCGATCAAATTTCAACAGCTAAAGCGCGGTCCGAATCCGACACCTACATCCGATGCACTAGTGGTGTATGTATACAGGGTGTACCAGCGGCTAACCCTCCACATGTACGGTAAATTAGATGCATCGATCAAATTTCAACAGCTAAAGCGCGGTCCGAATCCGACACCTACATCCGATGCACTAGTGGTGTATGTATACAGGGTGTACCAGCGGCTAACCCTCCACACCCCTAGTACATCTAATGCAAGGTTGGAACTCGGTTCTGATATGCCCTCAAGGTATTGGCAAGGTATGTATACAGGGTGTACCAGCGGCTAACCCTCCACCCAACCAACACCCATTAAGCATACCAGTTTACCTACCACACTTTAACCATCGGGGCGCGATCAACGTTGCTAACAATTCCATAGGCACATATACCACACGCAAAATGTTGATCAGGCTTTTCTGTGATGATATATCGCCATACTTCATCGCTAACACCACTTCATCTCGCTGGGACAATAGAATAAGTAGGAGAATAAATAAACATCATCATCATATCAACATTAAATGCATCACAATTACACCTACGAACTCCACCAGATAACAATATGATTCCTAGGTGGCTGAGTAGCATGGTTCTAAAACATCATACATCTCAAACAATATGAATCAACAACTTGCATACCACATAAGGAAACACATAAGGTTCGCTTGAACAAAATGCACACATAATTCCTATTATGCATGCTACGTGAGGTTCTTAGGTTATAGTCTAGGCAAAACCACCTAATTCACTATAACCACGGCTCTGATACCAATCTGTCACACCCCGACTAAGGCGGAAAACTCGGGATGCGACGCATAGTACACGCGTCATGGATATTACATAGGAAGACTAAATGAATCCACAAATATAGAAAGTCTTAACATAGATTAATGCAAACATTCAACATTTATTCAAACACAAATAAAGCATAATCCAGCTCCCACGCAGGGGATCAAAGGTTAGGCATAATGCCATACTAATACAAAAGAGAACATAAGATAACATAGCAGCAACAATGAATCCTAGAGTCCAAAGTCTGCTATAAAGGCTCCATGCTACTCTCCTCAGCCACCTCTAACCTGTGCACCTGAAAGGATACTTAAAAACGTCAACACAATGGTTGGTGAGTTCGTAGGTTTATGTTATCAGGTTAACGTGATGCATTTCATGTATACTCAATGTTGCCAAATCACAATGTTGCCATAATTATCTCAATGTTGACAGCACTTACGGTACCAGGCTAATGTTGACTATGAAGGGACTTACGGTTCAACAACCAGCCGTGCTAACAATGAAGGGACTTACGGTTCAACAACCAGCCGTGCTAACAATGAAGGGACTTACGGTTCAACAACCAGCCGTGCTCAAGAACATGTATCCAATGCATCCAAATGTATCCATAATATAAATCAATAGGTATCCAAGTTATGAAATCATAAATGTATCCAAAACATGTTATCAAAAATGTATCCAAAATATGTTATCAATCATGTACTCAAAATAAGTCGGCACAATATCATATCAAATAAATACAGTTTTACAAGAAAACATTTTGTATCCTTTCAGCCCCAATAAAACATGTAAAAAGGGGACTACGAAGCTCACCTGAATGCTAGCAACAAGATTAAGCTACGCAAGATATCAGAAAGCAAGTAACCGGCATGCAACAATCTGTTTCAAGTTATCACAAATTAAGTATGTGTTCATTATAGGTAAACGTGCTCATAACGTGCCGCCAAGTGTTGACTATGTTGTCCAAAAGCATACTAGTTTGTCTTTGACCAAATTTTACAAGTTTGACCAATTTACGAGTTTGACTAAGTTGACCAAATCGACTAAAGTTGACCAAAGTTGACTAAAGTTGACCAAATGACCAAAGTTGACCAAATCGACTAAAGTTGACCAAATCGACTAAAGTTGACCAAATCGACTAAAGTTGACCAAATCGACTAAAGTTGACCAAATCGACTAAAGTTGACCAAATCGACTAAAGTTGACCAAATCGACTAAAGTTGACCAAATCGACTAAAGTTGACCAAATCGACTAAAGTTGACCAAATCGACTAAAGTTGACCAAATCGACTAAAGTTGACCAAATCGACTAAAGTTGACCAAATCGACTAAAGTTGACCAAATCGACTAAAGTTGACCAAATCGACTAAAGTTGACCAAATCGACTAAAGTTGACCAAATCGACTAAAGTTGACCAAATCGACTAAAGTTGACCAAATCGACTAAAGTTGACCAAATCGACTAAAGTTGACCAAATCGACTAAAGTTGACCAAATCGACTAAAGTTGACCAAATCGACTAAAGTTGACCAAATCGACTAAAGTTGACCAAATCGACTAAAGTTGACCAAATCGACTAAAGTTGACCAAATCGACTAAAGTTGACCAAATCGACTAAAGTTGACCAAATCGACTAAAGTTGACCAAATCGACTAAAGTTGACCAAATCGACTAAAGTTGACCAAATCGACTAAAGTTGACCAAATCGACTAAAGTTGACCAAATCGACTAAAGTTGACCAAATCGACTAAAGTTGACCAAATCGACTAAAGTTGACCAAATCGACTAAAGTTGACCAAATCGACTAAAGTTGACCAAATCGACTAAAGTTGACCAAATCGACTAAAGTTGACCAAATCGACTAAAGTTGACCAAATCGACTAAAGTTGACCAAATCGACTAAAGTTGACCAAATCGACTAAAGTTGACCAAATCGACTAAAGTTGACCAAATCGACTAAAGTTGACCAAATCGACTAAAGTTGACCAAATCGACTAAAGTTGACCAAATCGACTAAAGTTGACCAAATCGACTAAAGTTGACCAAATCGACTAAAGTTGACCAAATCGACTAAAGTTGACCAAATCGACTAAAGTTGACCAAATCGACTAAAGTTGACCAAATCGACTAAAGTTGACCAAATCGACTAAAGTTGACCAAATCGACTAAAGTTGACCAAATCGACTAAAGTTGACCAAATCGACTAAAGTTGACCAAATCGACTAAAGTTGACCAAATCGACTAAAGTTGACCAAATCGACTAAAGTTGACCAAATCGACTAAAGTTGACCAAATCGACTAAAGTTGACCAAATCGACTAAAGTTGACCAAATCGACAAAAGTTGTATTATATGATTCTAAACGTTTTGGACGTAAAAAGTTTGATACTTGGCGGGTGTAGTGTGTGTATTAAAAGAAAAACCGAAAATATTCAAAAGAAGAGCATAAAAAGGGTTTTGATTCTTACATCAAATCTGACCAAAATAGATGTTTGTAATGATGTTAAGATGGTAGAAACTCAGTTTTTGACACTAAATCTAAACAAAAGTAAGGTTGGATTTCATTAAAACTTGATGTTTATGAGGTAGTAAAGGTGGGGTAGTAAAAGAATATGGGGTAGCAAAAGGTGAGGTAGTAAGAGTATGTGTGTGTTTTGCTTGGAGGCTAAGTTGGTGGAAATGAGGAATTGTGAAAGAAAAGGAGTATTTATATGTAGGGTAAATTAGAAGGATTCCATACAAGGCCTTAATACTAGGTCGTCCCAAATACGAGGCTAACACCAAAAATACGAGGCTACACCAAATACGAGGCTAACTCTAAAAATACGATGCCAAACTAAAATTACAACGTCGACTTAAAATACGAGGTTGAGTCCAAATTACGAGGTCGTATTTACTGAAAGATCATTTTGACTCGAAAGCTTAAATGGTCAACTCACGGGTGTTACAATATGTAAAGATACTTTCATTGGAAATAGCTTAACAAGTTAAAGAATTCAATCATTTTGTCTTTATTTTTGGTCTATCTAACATTTACCGAACCCGATCGCTACACCGCCGTCGGGTTTCGAGTGGAACTCGGGTAAGGCAAATCGGGTATCATTTTGATTATTGTAATCGAGTATGGCTTGAGAGGTTTTGGACCGTTGGCAAGTGCCCCCCCCCCCCCCCCCCACCCCAAACGGCTAATTGCATTGAATAAAAAATTCTACCCCTCTTTTCAACTATAAAACCTTATTTTTTTTACACCACAACTTCCCTACAACCCAATCCTTTTCCATCTTCTTCCATACAACTTCATTTTCTTACACCACAACTTCCATACATTTTCGAAATAACTGTAACAATTGTCATTTTTGGCCCACTAATTGTTGGAAATAATGAAAACCAACTTTTTGAATTTATATTGCAGATATGATTTTGTTCACATTCTGTTCATATTATTGAGCCAAATGAAATATGAGGTTGGATTCCATGTCCTGTGATTGGGCTACTGTGATTAGACATTATTTGGAGGAAACGTATATAAGAAGCTTTAGTATAATGTACAGTTTCAGACAGTGTCGGTGGATAAATAATAATGGTACAAATAAGATCACATTTAAAGTTTGACAATATAACGTCAACTATTTAGATTAAATCACGGGTTAAACATTTAGCAAACAATGATTATTACATCGACATAAATACAAATAATTATATCCGTGATTATCGGTTGTCACATGTTACTCTTCTGACAAAGAACAAATAATTAGTTTTTGTTTTGATTCGTTTTCTTCTTGCTCGTGATTCTTTGTTTGGCAGAATTTCTCTTCTCTTTTTCTTTTGATCTAGACAGCCACCCACCTTGTCTCTTTTTCTTTTGGTTGCTTCCGTTTATTTCCTCTTAAAATATATATATATATAGCATAGATATAGATACTGATATTACATGTATTAAGAGATATAGATATTGAGAATTTGACATACACCACCATCTTCTTGTCTCTCCCTCTCCAAAACCTCCAACTTCTCACGGCTCAACCACATCATGACCAGCACCATCTTTCTCGACTCACACACACATACAAACATATATATATGCATACCGATTATACATATAAATATAGATATAGCCTGATCAAAACATTATCACCATACATACCGCCATATACATATATAAATATACACACGCATGACACAAACTCGGTGTTTAGGCTTCGTGAACCACTTCCACACCATCACTTGACGTTCAAACATCAAAGAGGTGTTCAAGGTTCGTAACAAGTCATTCCAGACTTGTCCATGCTTGTTTGTTCGAGCTTAATATGTCCTAAACGTTTCTTGGTTCATTTCTAGATAACCACCGTGGAACCACCGTGAGCCACCACCTTTTTGTTATCATCAATCTCCAAGAATCATCGTTTAACAGGTTATCTAACTCCTTATAAGTTTCCATAATGAATATGAAACAAGAAATATGAAATTATAATCTGATCGTTAACTTCGTTAGATTTTCTGACAGTTTCAGTCCTAAACCGTTAACTTTCTTACAGACTTAGTCCTTCGTCCGTCAGTTTCTGATTAAACTAATGACTCTTTTGAAATAACTACAAAATGGGTTATTTTTAATATTAAACTGTATATATTGCAGAAACTGTTATCTTCCAAGACATCAGAGAATGAAACTGAAAGTCATATAAACACTAAAAATATGATGACCAAAATTGAATGATAAAGATAAACAACTAAAACATTGGTATAATTATTAAATGAATTATATTTTATGTTTTAGATTAACTTGTCATGAGGATTATCTGCTGTTCTGATTTGCCACTACAACTAAGGTGAGTTTCGTAAACCCTCCCTACTCAATTGAGATTCGGGCTGAAAAGGGTACATGTTTGTTTAACTGTTGATTGTTGATTTGATTAATTGTATGATTGAATTGTTGATGTGGACTTGTTAGCGCATTGATTACGATGTAAGTCGCACCGTTAGCGCATTGATTACGATGTAAGTCGCACCGTTAGCGCATTGATTACGATGTAAGTCGCACCGTTAGCGCATTGATTACGATGTAAGTCGCACCGTTAGCGCATTGATTACGATGTAAGTCGCACCGTTAGCGCATTGATTACGATGTAAGTCGCACCGTTAGCGCATTGATTACGATGTAAGTCGCACCGTTAGCGCATTATTCATTATATAAGTCGCACCGTTAGCGCATTGTTAATTATTAACTATGTAAGCCGCATCGTTGTTGATCGTTATTGATTGTTATGGAACGTTGTTGAACGTTATATGGAATCGTTATTATTGAACGCTGACTTGTATTGAATTGTGATAATGTGAAACCTTATAGGTTTTCCTTGGATGTGATTAGTTCTCCTAATCTTCGCTTATCGTTAACGGTTGTTATCCCGATACATACTACTTGTTTCCTGTTACTTGTCCCTACGAACTCACCAACTTTATGTTGACGCTTTTTAGTACACTTTTCAGGTAATCAAGTTAATCAGAGACAAAATGGATGATTGCATGCTTACTTGCTAGGATTGGACTAGCTTTGGACTTTCTGGATCCATGATCCTTACTTCCCTTTTATGGGTTACTTTTAGGATCAACTACTATCAATTAAATTGCCTTTTATTATTGATTGAACATGTATTTCAATGAATGTTGATGATTGTATATGTTTGTACAAGTTTAAGGATTGTTTCAATCCTATGTTTTCATATAGTTGACTCTACATAATTCTCATGTCGTGCTGTGCTTTTCTAAGTGATACCCCATGATTCCGCCATGTTGGGGTGTTACAGAATGGTATCAGAGCCGTGGTTGTAGAGAATTAGGTGGATTGACCTAGTCTATAGCCATTGCACCCACATTTTATATTAGCATGCATGATAGGAAATTTTGTGTGCAACGTGAACTATATGATGCATGAAAATTGTTTAAACGGAGTTCGTAGGGTACTTATGATTTGATGACTTGATTGTTATGTGACAACTTGATGGTCGTATATGATAGTGTCGGGATACACCGTGAATTGTGGAATTATTGTGATAAACGTCGATGTGTGTGGAATCTTGGATGCATTTATTATTTGTCCCCCAGCAAAATGAAATGATGACATTAATGGAGTATAACATTCGATAACCCTAGAGGCGCCTGATCAACAAATCTATGGTTATCCTATGTTATATAAAGTTAATGATCTCATGGATTGCGCCTCGTGGATAAAGTATAGTAGCTAACCCGGTATGTTTAATAAGTGTTGGTTAGGTGGAGGGTTAGCCACTGGTACACCCTGTATACATACCCGGTCAACACTTAGAGAACATATCGGAACCGAGTTTTGGACATCCATTCTATATATTAACGGTGTGGAGGGTTAGCCGATGGTACACCCTGTATACAAACACTTTTAATGTGTCGAATGTTGAAGTTAAAATTCGGACTATGCTTTACCCACCTTGTTATGACTTGACCCTTTTATTTATATAGTGTTGAATATTTTCGTGATTGTATTGTTGATTGTAAATTGTACGATTGCTGAAGCCTTAGATTATTGCCATGATAATATCCCTGTAGAGATAACCATATTCATGCAATGATTTAAAAGGACTTGATGTGAAAATTGTATGTTACTTGAAGGTCAATTTTGATATTCGGGTGTAAATTGTGAGACTTAACTTGTTAATCTAACACGTGTGTTCAGGAAAGATGGTTAGACCAAGGATTTATTATGAACTATAGACTTAGTTCAAACTTATAGTTATGATTAACTGATAGAATAAGACAAGAATTTTTGGAAACTAGGATATTTAAATGAGTAAAATACTATGAAATGGGTATGTGATCTAGTGCGTTGGGTGAAATTTTATGAACATAAGAACGGATTGTTGGAAATACTATTAATATGAATATTGAGATTAAGTTAGTAATAATTGGTTTGTGTTCAAGGAGATGGCTAGAACAAGGACAAACATAATGGTCATGAGAAGTTAAGTAATTAAAGGATTATATGAGTTCTTCTGTATAGATGATATCAGTAGAGTAAAGTCCCTCAGATTTCATTGTTAGTAGACTTTATACTTTGGAGTAAAATATATTATTTCACTACGATGTCTGCTTATATAACGTAAGCAATGATGTCAGAAAACAATAATTTTCAAAATGGCCGACAAGGAATAACTCCTCGCCAATAAAGCCAATAATGTAGTGTTATTATATCTATATCTAGAATTGAATGAAATAAAGTTGAATAACTTTATCAGAATAATTTAACGAGACCAATAATAGGGTACTGATTATGAACAAGAGTAGAGCGGGTAATTGGAATGCGATAACTTTGGTATGAATATATATTGCACAATCTATATATATAACTCGCAATAGTAATTGGAGGCAATAAAGAAATAAAAATAAAAAAATGGTGAAATCGGCCGTCCCCGGGATCGAACCTGGGTCTAGGCCACACCCTTTCGCGCATTTAGCCAACCGCGCTAAATGCCTAGTGTTGTGAAAGTTCTCTTATGATTAAATATAAGTATATGTACAACAAATTCCTTAATTCACGCATATATTGTAAGTTCATATGAATTTTCTTTCCTAAACAAAATTTCTCGAGGAAGGGAAAACAAATGAGAAGATTTAACTACAAGCTGTTTAAGTAATTAAACTTGGAGAAGTTGAACGGAAGAGATGTAGGAGTGTTCTCTAAGATAGAGAATATTGAAGCAGTCATTTCCACTAATGAGCATGAAGTCGATTATCAAGTTAAAAATGTTACTAGAACTTTTAACTGGGGAATAGTTCGAGTAAGAGTCGTAATAGAATCGTAGTGCATATGGAAAAGTTATTAAGATTATGAAGCTGAATAGACTATAAGACTTGAACAAAAGTAAGAACTTTATTTGGTAAAACATAACAAGCTACTATTACAAACATTAATAATACATTCGCTCTCAACTGGAACATTACTGGACTAAGTGGCTCGGTGTGGCTTGGCTAACTCTTGCTCAATCTGCCTTAAGAAGTTGGTATTACTAGGATCCTTGGAACAAATCTTCCAAATGTTTGTTAAGAAATGAGTAGAAGCCTTATCGATCTCGCCTAAACGGAAGAACTTCTCATCCCCATCCTTTGAAGTGTAGAAGATCCCAGCAGGCCTACTTAAGACCCTTCCTTCCACAAACACTATGCCCTTTGGAAGCTGAAGATTTAACAAGGCATCATCGTCAGCTGGTGGAAGCATATCGGGAGCGGATGATGAGGCGCCAACAGTTCTTAGTCTTTTCATGGGTCTTTGAGAAAGTAGAGGAGTGCTACTTTCGTCGCCTCTAAGAGTAGTGTCTTCTTCTCCCATAGTTTCCTGTAGATACTTCCTTAGACTTACTTCACCTTTAGCCATTTTGGCATACCACTCAGCTTCTCTTTTACTAGCAAGTTCTAATATGTTGACATGTTGACTTGCTGGTGTTTGCATCTCAAAACCTGTTTCTCCTGCTTCTGCAAGTAGTAGTTCCTTAGCTAACTTCAGAGAAGCCTCTTCCTCTATCGCTTGTATTTTCTGACGTTCTATAATCTCTTTGAGGATCACGTCTTGAGAACTACTTCGGAGTATTTCAAAATTTTCATGAAATATAACAGGAGAAGGTGATGACATAGGTCTCTTTCCCTTGAAAACAGTTGGGTCAACTGTTGCTTCAACTTCTTCAGATTGTGAGAAATCAGCAAGTTGATACAACAACCCTTTAATTTCTCTAATTTCTACTTCAAGTTTTGTTTGTTTATCGATAGATTTTCTCAATAGTGCTCTATCAGCTGCTAGGAGAAAAAGAGTGCTATAGTGTATTTGGTCAATTTGGGAAGTAAGAGACTTAAACGAGGTGGTTTGTTCAGTAGCAAGTGATACTATAGTACTGTTAAGTTGTTCAATTTGCGTTGACAAAAGCTCGATTGAATGTTCAAGTGCAATAAATGTGTGAGTGGCCATGGCTTAGTCGAGAAAGAACGATGGTTGATTTGGATGTGTGGAAATATAGTTTCACACAAAGGAAAATGTAAAAGAGAGAAGGAAATTTCAGAATGCCTATTATCTTTAAAAGTGCCTTTCTTATATAGAGGATGAAAAGGGAAATGTAACCTGAAAGAACGGACAGGTGTCCATAAACTACAGAAATTTTAATCATTGCTACGGTAATTAGTAATTACCGAATTATTATTTTTTTTCTAAAGATAAAATTTCTAAACTTTATCATCCCTTTAACCAAGGTTGAAAGGAGCTGAACAGTTTACTCAAAAGCGTATGCTATGTCGAGAAAATCCTCAACTAAATTAATAGCTTAATGAATAGACCGTCTTCCACACATCACTATTTTTCTTCACTGCTTCTTTTTCGAGAACCATATCAATTGCTAATTCATCTTTTTGAACCCTAGATGAATTTTTGATCCAAACTATTGTTTCAGGAGTGAGCTATGTAATATTTGTTTCTTTGACCTGTGGATCGCCTTTAATAATTGAATTTAAGAAAATGAGACAAATGTTATCAACAAAAAATATGTCGACTTTTCCAACTGGATAACAGTAATGTCTTGGTAAAAGAACTTCAAATTTGAAAATAAGAATTATTTGAAAGGCTAAAATTATGATGGGCGATCAACGATTAAAATACACAAATGAATTTGGTATAAAAAAAATCTATCAAGACAAATATGGGAAATTCTTTTAACTGGGGAATTTCCCTAATCGACAACAATCCCCAAAAGAGAGCGAAGAAAGTTGTATTTCATTATTCGTACAATACAAGTGAAACTTGTTACATTATTTAAGCGGAAATACAACAATTAGGGATATAACATATTTAAAAACCATACAAAGAAACCCAAGTGGCTACAAAAAGTAAGGGAACCACGCCAAGAACGAATGCTACTAACCACGGATAAGCATCATCCAATGGTAGTTGAGCCACAGTAATTAACCACGTTATGATAATAATGTAAATCATGATTAGGAAAGGACTCAACATTTTTGATACAAGGTTTCAGGTTTTGAATAGATTCTGAAGAAAGGAAAATATTAAGTTAATATGAATGGAGAGATCTGGCTTGTTATCTTATTTTATAGTCTAAGAAAGAGCCATTTCTAACGGTCAAATATGGAAAGAGAAATAAATTTGAATCCTGTATAGTGCCTTAGTCAGACTTACCTGTGTCTAGACGAATCGGTTATGCTGTACTATAAGTGTATAAGTGGTCTATACTATATGAGTATAAGTATATATTTTTAAATTACTCGATACGGTCTAGATTTCGAGGTCGAAATCCTTTTAACTGGGGAATAATGTAACAATTGTCATTTTTGGCCCACTAATTGTTGGAAATAATGAAAACCAACTTTTTGAATTTATATTGCAGATATGATTTTGTTCACATTCTGTTCATATTATTGAGCCAAATGAAATATGAGGTTGGATTCCATGTCCTGTGACTGGGCTACTGTGATTAGACATTATTTGGAGGAAACGTATATAAGAAGCTTTAGTATAATGTACAGTTTCAGACAGTGTCGGTGGATAAATAATAATGGTACAAATAAGATCACATTTAAAGTTTGACAATATAACGTCAACTATTTAGATTAAATCACGGGTTAAACATTTAGCAAACAATGATTATTACATCGACATAAATACAAATAATTATATCCGTGATTATCGGTTGTCACATGTTACTCTTCTGACAAAGAACAAATAATTAGTTTTTGTTTTGATTCGTTTTCTTCTTGCTCGTGATTCTTTGTTTGGCAGAATTTCTCTTCTCTTTTTCTTTTGATCTAGACAGCCACCCACCTTGTCTCTTTTTCTTTTGATCTAGACAGCCACCCACCTTGTCTCTTTTTCTTTTGGTTGCTTCCGTTTATTTCCTCTTAAAATATATATATATATAGCATAGATATAGATACTGATATTACATGTATTAAGAGATATAGATATATATATATATATATAGCATAGATATAGATACTGATATTACATGTATTAAGAGATATAGATATTGAGAATTTGACATACACCACCATCTTCTTGTCTCTCCCTCTCCAAAACCTCCAACTTCTCACGGCTCAACCACATCATGACCAGCACCATCTTTCTCGACTCACACACACATACAAACATATATATATGCATACCGATTATACATATAAATATAGATATAGCCTGATCAAAACATTATCACCATACATACCGCCATATACATATATAAATATACACACGCATGACACAAACTCGGTGTTTAGGTTCCTGATCATAAGCTCGGTGCCATGTACTGTTTCTCTTCTAAATTCGGTGCACCTCCAATTTCCATTTAAGTTTGATTCATGCAAGTTCTGTAAACTTGGTTCTTCTCCTTCTCAAACAACGACCGGCCATCACCTCTCCAGAACTCCAACCCCTTTAACACCACACTGCTCGAACCACCTTCGACCTGCTGCTGCTCGAAGGTTACTACTGTTTCTGTTCGGTCATCATCACCATAACCACCGAACTATTTACAACCTACTGCTGCTTATTTGCTGTCTACTACTCACTGCTGTAATATTGCTGCTTGCTGCTACTCGGTTTGTTGCTTTCACCGAACCACCATTTTCACTGTTCATCATCTTCACCACCGAAGCAATTCACCATACTGCAACGGCAGCAGCTACTACCCGTTCTTTTTAGTACATCACCACCATTAGAAGCTGTTGCTGTCGGTTTTGTTGCCAAGAACTCATCACCGAGGAAACCACCATTGCCACTATTCATCGTCATCTTCGACATGATATTTCGATACAAGACCACTGCCGACTTTCTTGCCACCACCAAACTGCTCCTCAACATCCAGGAAAGGTGAGGAATCGTAAGTAAGACTCTATACAAAACCATAACTCGGTTTCTCTCTCTAAACGTTTTTCTTTCTCCTTTTCTTTGTTCATAGCTTCGTGAACCACTTCCACACCATCACTTGACGTTCAAACATCAAAGAGGTGTTCAAGGTTCGTAACAAGTCATTCCAGACTTGTCCATGCTTGTTTGTTCGAGCTTAATATGTCCTAAACGTTTCTTGGTTCATTTCTAGATAACCACCGTGGAACCACCGTGAGCCACCACCTTTTTGTTATCATCAATCTCCAAGAATCATCGTTTAACAGGTTATCTAACTCCTTATAAGTTTCCATAATGAATATGAAACAAGAAATATGAAATTATAATCTGATCGTTAACTTCGTTAGATTTTCTGACAGTTTCAGTCCTAAACCGTTAACTTTCTTACAGACTTAGTCCTTCGTCCGTCAGTTTCTGATTAAACTAATGACTCTTTTGAAATAACTACAAAATGGGTTATTTTTAATATTAAACTGTATATATTGCAGAAACTGTTATCTTCCAAGACATCAGAGAATGAAACTGAAAGTCATATAAACACTAAAAATATGATGACCAAAATTGAATGATAAAGATAAACAACTAAAACATTGGTATAATTATTAAATGAATTATATTTTATGTTTTAGATTAACTTGTCATGAGGATTATCTGCTGTTCTGATTTGCCACTACAACTAAGGTGAGTTTCGTAAACCCTCCCTACTCAATTGAGATTCGGGCTGAAAAGTGTACATGTTTGTTTAAATGTTGATTGTTGATTTGATTAATTGTATGATTGAATTGTTGATGTGGACTTGTTAGCACATTGATTACGATGTAAGTCGCACCGTTAGCGCATTGTTTACGATGTAAGTCGCACCGTTAGCGCATTGTTTACGATGTAAGTCGCACCGTTAGCGCATTGTTTACGATGTAAGTCGCACCGTTAGCGCATTGTTTACGATGTAAGTCGCACCGTTAGCGCATTGTTTACGATGTAAGTCGCACCGTTAGCGCATTGTTAATTATTAACTATGTAAGCCGCATCGTTGTTGATCGTTATTGATTGTTATGGAACGTTGTTGAACGTTATATGGAATCGTTATTATTGAACGTTGACTTGTATTGAATTGTGATAATGTGAAACCTTATAGGTTTTCCTTGGATGTGATTAGTTCTCCTAATCCTCGCTTATCGTTAACGGTTGTTATCCCGATACATACTACTTGTTTCCTGTTACTTGTCCCTACGAACTCACCAACTTTATGTTGACGCTCTTTAGTACACTTTTCAGGTAATCAAGTTAATCAGAGACAAAATGGATGATTGCATGCTTACTTGCTAGGATTGGACTAGCTTTGGACTTTCTGGATCCATGATCCTTACTTCCCTTTTGTGGGTTACTTTTAGGATCAACTACTATCAATTAAATTGCCTTTTATTATTGATTGAACATGTATTTCAATGAATGTTGATGATTGTATACGTTTGTACAAGTTTAAGGATTGTTTCAATCCTATGTTTTCATATAGTTGACTCTACATAATTCCCATGTCGTGCTGTGCTTTTCTAAGTGATACCCCATGATTCCGCCATGTTGGGGTGTTACAATAACCATGGCAAACAACAACAGACCAAATATGACCTTTTTTGATGCAAAAATGGCAATGCAAAATCACATGCTTGACGACGCCAGACACAGATCTGAGGTCAATACTGTGATTCAGGGTGTAACGGACAACAAAGCGACTTACATAGCCTAATCGAACGAATTCAAGCTGTAGGACGGATTACTAGCGTCGTCGAAGATGAGTATGTTATTTATCTTCGACAGAAGATCGATTGGCTGGATCAAATCATTGTCCAGCTTACCGCTGCCTCTTCCACATTAACAGCCACGCTAGACCACGCGAATTTCTGGCAAGGCAGTGTCGGCGGTGGTCGGCCTGTAGATTACCAAACTGACCCGGGGGAGGAGTACGCAACTCAACCCGGCGACGCTGTCTAGTCTCCTGAACCCTATCATACATTCATCGCAATGACGGCGACAGTAGTGTGGATTCGGACTATTCTGAATGTTAGTATTATTATGTATGTTTTATAGGGTATGGTTTTAAGCTATTTTTATTTTTTATGTTTTTTATACAAATGTATTGTGTTTTTTTTTAGTTTTAATGGAATTATGTTTTATGTTTATATGGTTTTAATTATATGTATTAAAATTAAATGAAAAAGAAAAAGAAATTGGGTAGGATTGGATATGTTATATCTAGGATTTGAGTAATAATTGAGTAGAATTGGGTAGTTGTGAGTTGTAGGATTTTGATTGGATAATAAATTGGGTAAAATTAATGAGTTGGGTGGTAGTCTCTCACTCCCTCTTCCCTAACATCATCCTATATGGGGAGAAGACGTCGGCAAGAATGGAATGAGAGTGGACCATAAAACAATAAAAACCAACGAGTCATTGTGGGGGCTTCAAAGAAATGGGGAAGACCAATCCATTTGTTGTTTATTACACATATTGTGCACGTTTTTTTCTTTTTTCTTTAATATTAAGTTAAAGCCTATTAAAGTCTATTTTAGCTTAAGATAAATACATAGTTGTCTTGTACTTTACGGATGCACATATGACTCGGAACGGTTCTGAAAATCATAAAAATAAAGTATTGATTTTGGTCTCATATGATGGTATATGATGAATAATATTGGTCTCGATCTAATTTGAAATTTGATACCGCTTATTAATATCAAAATTAAAACGAGACCAGAATTTAAATAAAATTGTTTATCAGTAATAAGTTCTTATACAAAAACAACTTTTAAGAGAAATATTATCTTTTATATTAAAATAAATAGAAAGTAATAGTGAACTTTAAAACTTTTCATTTTAACAACAAAATTTGAAATCTTTTTTACTTTTAAGCATTCAAGTTTTTCCTCCCCCATTGTGAACATCAACATAAAACTTAGAATATTTTTTTATTAAACACCGAATTTCAAATATTTTAAACTACAAACTTTCTTATTTTAAACACCTTTAATTTTTTAATGTTTTATTTATTTTGTAAAATAATAATAATTATTAAGGATAATACGTTAAACTTAAACAATACCAACTACTAATTTCAATAACCTATACTATATTATAAAATATATTTGGCATATGTATTATATTTTGAAATTTTAAACATTACCATAATTAGCATTATTTTTTTACCTTATCGTTTAATATTTTAATTATATGCTAAACTATATAATAGTTTTCATTTCTAGATATCTGAGTAATACTAGATTTTTATATTTTAACAATAAGATGAACTAATAAGTTTTTTAAAACAAATTTATATTGTGTTAGAATGTGTTTGATATTAATAAATTTTAAATTATAGATAAATTTTAACACTAAGAGAGCGTACGAGGTGCCTTGAAAAAGCTTAATTTCAAACCAAATATTTTTGTAAGAAAATGATAACATAATGTGCAAAGCGAAGAAGATAATGTTTTGATTAATTAAAAAAAAACGCATTATTATTTATCATAATTATAAACAATGTTGCAAAATTCTCACTCTCACAAAATCGAGCTATACCACGTGTCGATCAATGAAATCTTCAACCATCTTTTAGTATATTGGTAGTAATAATTAGGGATAATGACCTGTGAGTGTAGTGAACTAAGGCAAAATGTCTATGTTATGTAAGAATTTACTCGAACGTCTATGCAATGTAATGAACTACTTATCTTGTCCACTTCATGTAACAAATGACTTACCGAATAAGTAGCCGGTTATATATGATGATGTGGTATGCTTAGTCAGCTAAATAGGCTTATGTGGATTTTTTAAAAATAAAAATGAAACAAAAACGGGTGGGTTTCTCTTACAACCTAGGCCCCTTTCCTCCATGAAAAACACGGCAAAACAAAAAGACTAGAACCACAAAACCCACCACCACCGGAACCCCAAAACATGACCCTCCATATCCACTCTCTTATTCAATAAAACCAAACCAAACAAAAACCATGTCCCTCCATCTCCACCTCAAATTTCTCACTCCTCTTCACCTATTTCCTCCATGGCACCAACACCATCTCCGTCACACCACTTCCGGCCACCACAAGTACCCATCAAAAATTGAAAGAAGCCCACAAACTGAAATTTACTAATAATCCACCTCAAAAGCCAACATAAAATCTCAAGTCCACTTCTAAATCAAGCAAATCATGGAGGTCAGAATACAAGCAACATGGACGAGCAATTTTGGATTAAAAAAGGAGACTTTTCTTGAATCTAATGAAATTGAATCACGAAATATTGTATACAATTGTAATATAACTCAGTCCACACACACTGGTGCATATATACATAATAATTTGTATTCATACCCAGCCACCACCAATCTCATGCAGGCGACCACCATCAACACTACCACCACCACTTTTTTTTTTTATTAT
Source organism: Erigeron breviscapus (assembly GCA_034093135.1). Taxonomy (NCBI): domain Eukaryota; kingdom Viridiplantae; phylum Streptophyta; class Magnoliopsida; order Asterales; family Asteraceae; genus Erigeron; species Erigeron breviscapus. The sequence goes on along the minus strand of CM067169.1, from coordinate 6,271,517 downwards.
CTCTTTCGTCACTTTCTTTCACCCAATTTTACCATCGATTTTTTGTTTATACATTCCAGAGAGGAAAGAAAGTATCGATTTGGAATTTTATGGGTTGAGGGGAAATTGATGATAAAATAAAAACATGACGAAATGTAACGAGATTTGAAGAGGAAATACCTTAATACAACTTCGATTAAGAAGAATCTCAAAATAAATGATGAAGATTTTGTTGATCGTGATCGTGATCTGGAGAGGGTGATTAATTAGGGTTTATATTAATTGATGATAAGTGAAAATATCTGGGTCAAACGTCGACGTCACAAGTCAGCACGCCACGTAATATAAATTTAAAGGAAAATAAAATTGGTAACCGCCAACCTGTATATTTGCCGGTAACATGCATCATTAGGACGTTTTTGGAAGGTCGTTACATAACATAGACCCCAGACTAGATCAATACATAACATAGACATTTTGTCAAAGCTCAATACATCCATAGGTCATTATCCCTAATAATTATTATGGGAAATGATAAATCTTCCTAATAAATAGCCTAATAATCCTTCTAAAAACCTTAAATCAAGACAAATGTAATCCACTCATTCTATCTCCTAATCTCATCCTTTGATTCCATAAAGTGTCATGATTACATAGTTATGAGGATTTTTAAAAGGATTGGTTAGGAGGATTAATCATTTTCCAATTATTATATAGTTGTTTAAACCTAGATATTAGAGCTAATGCTAAGTTGCTAACAAATTTCATTTTAAAAAGACCATAAAATTTGTTGTACCTAATACTGCTATAGTAATATATTTATAGATAATTTATATATTTTATTTTACGCAACTGTAACTTCTTCCTTCCGAGGAGCTTCCCTGGACTTTCCAGACTACTTGCTTCCACCGGACCAACTCCAACAACCACCATCTCTACAACACACTATCCTGCTTCTTCTATCTAACTTCTTCCTTCCGAGGAGCTTCCCTGGACTTTCCAGACTACTTGCTTCCACCGGACCAACTCCAACAACCACCATCTCTACAACACACTATCCTGCTTCTTCTATCTATATCTATAGGTTATATATATAACTTATATTTATATAATTGTTTGTGTTTTTCCATCACTACTCGAATTTCAGCTGAATTTACTTTTTACTGAAATCAGCGATCATAGTTTCTCCGGCTCCGTGGCAGATCTTATCTCCGGCGTAAATTCACTTTCTTAGGTGTTCACAGCTCAATTCAAACCTCCGTACATACTGGAGGATTCTGAATCACTCACCCACTCTGGTGATGACGTCAGGTTAGATATTTTGATTTTTGACTTTGACTTTTATTTTTCTTCTGTTGGTTATTATTAACTAATTTTTTTTTTTTTTTTATACATTTTTGTTGCTATATTTAATGCACCGCTGCTTGTATCTATAGGCTTCGATATATATGTATATATAGATTTTCTGATTATTTAGAGGTAGATTTTCTGAATATGTAGACTTTAAATTCCTGATATATATATATATATTATATATATATATATATATATATAATATATATCTAAATTATTATTATATATATATGATATTATACGTAGACACAAGCAAACCAACTGGGTTGGTTCCCTTGCCTTTGAAAGCAGAAGTCATGGGTTCGATCCTCATGCCCAACAAGGCTGGAGGTCCTATCTACCTATGGTAGAAGCAGGAAGCACCTAAAACCCGTGAAAGACAACATTGGGTGTTACTTTCTTATACAGACACACAAGCACACATACTTGTATCTATAGGTTTCAACCGCTGTTGAAAGATACTAGGATCAATGTTATTGATGTAGGACTTAAGGCTTATGTGTATGATAGTTAGTAATCAATTTCTAATAGATAATGTTCAAAGATGCAGTTATTAAGGATTTAAGGGATTAGGTGAAGGTTCTTAAGTAAACATGCTTGATATGTGGTTGTTGTATAGTTATATTACAAGCATAATTTGGGAGGAGTGTGTTTTGAAACAACTGATGTGCTTTTGGCGATTGAGGATAGGCTATCACTTGATTGGGTTGTTACCGTCTCTCGTGCATGTGTCGGATGGTCAGGGAGTTGCATACTTGCATCACTACCACTTTTTTTAAGATAGCTACATATGTATATAAGATAGAAAATGGTAAATGTTATATGAAGATATATGTGACATATGTCAGTTCCACTATTATCATGTGAACAACATTTATTTTGCCATATTGACAGTGGTTAGTAAATATTCTTGGTGAATAAACTTGGTGAAAGGTTTTATGTCTTAGTAAGGATGATAAGTGTACAATATATAGACCATACGTGTACACTCTGGTACTCCAATTCTTACAAAATGTATAAATATATGTCTAATTGTCTGATATTCCCCCGCAAGTTAAGGCCGAGGTGCAAGGCTTAGCTTGGCCGTAGTAGTAAACCACTATGATGATAATGGCTTTGTGAGGACTTCTGCAATTTGATCATTGCTCATTGCTGGAGATAAATTTGACAAGGAGCTTTCCTTGGGCTACCTTTTCGCGAACAAAATGAAAGTCCTCCTCAACATAGTTGGTGCGAGTATGGAACACCGGGTTTGCAGATAAGTACGTAGATACCTAGCTGTCACACCACAATGTCGAAGCTGTTTTGATAGAAGCCCAAAGTTCACTCAATAAATCCTGAAGCCATGTTTGTTCAGCGAACCAGAGCTTTATATTATATTCTGATTCCGTAAATGACCGAGAGACCACTCTTTCCTTGTACGCAGACCATGAGACGAGATTGGAGCAAAAGGTCTATCGCATATCCCATGGTGGATCGACGGTCATTTGGGCAACCAGCCTAATGCGCTCTGAATACATTGACAACAGTCAATGTAGCATTGGTATATGCATGAAGTCGAGCGTTAGAGGTACACTTAATACGTAGGCCCCAAGGAGGAAGTACCATGTAAATATCGAAGAATCCTTTTGACGGTAGATCAATGCTTTTCAGTTGGGAGTGCATAAACTGGCAGACTTTATTGAGTGCAAATGTGATGTCAGGGTGAGCCAGATAAACTATTGGTTATAAGGAACAGTTCTAGCATTGTTCTGACATAGTAAACCCAAACTTGTGTGATACAGGCGTCTTTTCTTGTGTAGTAAAGGCATCAAAGGGTGTCGGCCATTAAGGTGGAATGCAGCGGCAGGAAACAGAAGGATTGGTTGGATGTATGACGACAGAAAACAGCAGGGGGCGGCTGTTTTGTGACAAGGTGGCCGATTAGGGTTAGGCCGGCCAATTAGGTTTAGGGTTAATCCCTATAAGGGCCTAATACCAAAATAAACTTGGTGAATGATTGTATGTTTTATAAAAGATGTTTAGGGTACAATACACTCTAGTCCTTCTATTATTACAATGTATAAGTATGTACCAATCACTTTTGGGGTCTATATGTGATACGAGTCCAACTGTTGGGAGCCCAAATTTCTACTAGACTGCTAGGAAGATGGAAAGACTTTTTCTTTACTATTTCTGCATGTGTTATTTGAATTATGCATGTATAATTTAGTTGTTTTACCTTTTGCATGTCGTAAAGTAATGTAGGTAGTGGTTGCATACTCCTAAGAATAAGGAAACATGGGTAGACGTGTTCATGGTTCTCTGCCTATTCAATTCTTGTAATGTTTGTTTTGGAAATTAGTGAAGAAATTTGGCAACAAACTCTCTCTCTGTTATTTCTTTTGGTGTCTAACCCGCTCTAAGGGTTTTATCAATATGAGCCCACAATCATGACTCTGAGATTGTGTATCTTACCTCTTTGTTACACTTTTCAGGGTATAACATCACAGATCTTTCTCGAGAAGCACAAATCCGGTGGTTAAAGCCGGGGGAGGTGCTTTTCATACTGCAGAATTATAACGAAAGCCAGCTTACCCATGAGCCTCCTCAGAAGCCACCCAGTAATGTTTTTCAATTTTACTCTGGTCATCAGTTTGTTGAGAAGATGCGTCTTACACTAGCTTGCTGATATTTTTGTTATCTTGTTGATTGAATACTTTTACAGGTGGCTCTTTGTTTCTGTTCAACAAGAGGGTCCTTCGGTTTTTTCGCAAAGATGGTCATAGTTGGAGGAGGAAAAAGGATGGAAGAACTGTTGGGGAAGCGCATGAACGTCTAAAGGTTTTCCGTTCTCCGTTCTGATCTCATGGTTATAGTTCTTGTATTTAGGAGTCAAATGTGGGTGTAGTTTAGGTTAGGATCTTTTCCAAGTTCTTATGTAAATAAGCTTCAACTGTATAGAAGCTCTCTTTCCAAAGAATGAAATAAGTCAAAAAATTGTGTAAGAACCTAGATGCTTGTAAGACTTCCTGAACCAGTCAACAATTAAGTTTGCTCTGTTTAGGCAGACACTTTAGACGTTCTAACTTGGTATCAGACATTTTCTTAAGGGTTGGTACATTTTAGGTAACAACTCAGGTTCCTAGGTGCATGATATGTGCACATAAACAAAACACCCTCTGATTCATTCTATTGATAGAAGTTGCTTGTTGATGCAATGCTACATATGTGACAATAATGAGAAACTTGATTGTAGCATTATGACCTGATGACTTGTACTTTCATCTCTATTTTCCCTATGTGAATGTAGCTATATTTTTCTTAATTTCCGATTCATCTGCCTCGTTAACCCAATGTACAATTATTTTCGTATAGGTAGGAAACGTTGAAGCTCTAAACTGTTATTATGCACATGGTGAGCTGGATTCGAACTTTCAGAGGCGTAGTTATTGGATGTTGGATCAGTGAGTATCTGTCATCTCTTTATGGGTTTGCTTATCGCACAAACCTTTGCCTTATGTAGTTATGTTATAGCTAACTTATTATTATGAGCATTTGGTACACATTGTTTCTATCTCAATTGATAATTGATCCGAAATACCCTTTATGGGTGTGCTGATAGACTTACTTTTTTGATCTTGTGGTGGTAGGGGAATGGATCACATTGTACTTGTTCATTACAGAGATATAACCATGGTAAGTCTCGTATTTTGTAGAGAAAGTGATATGATCCCACATCGGCCAAGTATGGGATTGGTTGGTGGTTTATAAGCCTAGGTGTCCCCTCCTCCTTTGAGCTAGCTTTTGGGAGTGAGTTCTACACCTAGCTTATGGCATGATGCGAGCCTATTATGGGATGGGTTCGTATCAATTGGTATCAGAGCCAACCCTACCTTTCAAGGTTCTAACGCTCGGAGTGGTGGCCTATGGAGTGGTGGCTTGGACCCAAGGAGAAGGGTGCCAACCGTGACCAACATAGCCGTGACCAACGAGGACGTTGGCTCTTAAAAGGGTGGGGTATTGATATGATCCCACATCGGCCAAGTATGGGATTGGTTGGTGGTTTATAAGCCTAGGTGTCCCCTCCTCCTTTGAGCTAGCTTTTGGGAGTGAGTTCTACACCTAGCTTATGGCATGATGCGAGCCTATTATGGGATGGGTTCGTATCAGAAAGCCAAAGTTCTGACAAACGATTTTCCCTCTTTACAATATCTATTTAAAGATCTCCGCGACAAATATATCCACTTTCGTGTTTATGCACTTGGGTTAAACTGGTTAATGTGTATTCTCATTATCTACTATAATAAAGAAATAGGATGTGAACAGTACCTTTTTTGTCTTTATCTGCGTTTTTAATATAAATAACAGAATTAGCAATTATGAAACAAAAAGTGGATTTGGTAGAGTGGTTGGTCTGTATGTCTTTGGGGGTGGAGGTCACGGGTTCAAACCCTCCCCCCTTCCTTTTTTTTTTTTTTTGAGTTTGTTTTTAATAATAAAGTATTTGCATTTTGGCCCCTCCTTTTTTTCTTCTTACTTTTCTGTCCCTCCTGTTTCTTTTTTATTACTTCAACACCCCTAACTTTATATAATTTGTGTTTTTTTTAATCTTTTGTAACATTTTATTTTTTTATACCTTTATCACATTTAACATTTTTTTCATAACTTTTTAAAATATTATAAACTTTTTAAAATGCTATATATTTTGTTATTTACTATTTTTTTGGTTTTTTGAATTATATATTCTTTGTATGCTTTTAAACATTTGGTTTTTATACATTTTTCACATGTAACATTTGTTTTTTTTATAACTTATTCATTTGGTTTTCGTATTCCTTTTTGTTTTTTTGGTTCTCTTTTTTATTTTTTGGTTTAGTATATTCCTTTTGTAATTTTTTAACATTTGGTTTTCAATATTTTTTGTCTCCCATAAATTTATGATTTTTTTAACCCCACCCATAAACGCAAACGTTTTAAAAAATTACGCCGCCCATCGGGCGGCATGAAATTCCTAATTTACAAATAAGAGCTGCTTTGCACACAATAGCTGGATGAAATTATGCATGCCCACCCAAATCTTTTGCAGCCTGAACTATTATGCAAGAAGCTGCTTTACCATTCATACAAACATATATAAACACACAAATACACACAAGAAGCTACTTTACTTTTAACATGTACACATGCACAAAAAGTAATGTAATTGAAATTTGCAGAGTGGGCATAGTCCTGGATCCATGTCAACATTGTCTACAGGATCTTCTGCACTTATTCAGGGTTCCAGCTCCTATGCTTCTCCATTTACTCAATCTGTTGGTGCTTTCAGCCAATTTCGTGAGCCTTATGATAGCAGCTCCAGTCCCAGTTCTGTAGAAGTTAGTTCGGATGTAGTTACTAAGTCTAATGGGACAAGTCCTTTCAGTCTAAATGAAGGAACAGAGAATATTGGCCGTTCACCTAATTTTGAAATTGATCAGGCGTTGCGACGGATAGAGGAGCAGTTGAGTTTGGGTGAGGATAACTTGAAAGACCTCAGTGCATTTTATAGTGCAAACGAGATTTCAAATACTTTAGGATTTTCAGTTAACGAGCTAAATTATGACGGATCTGGAGGGATGCAAGAGGATTTAAACAATTATGTATCTGAGCAATATCCAGGTTTATTTCTTTTGTTCAGTTCTCATAGCTGTCACAGCATTAGTCTCTTTTTGTTTCATATATCTAAAAACTAATTGACCAATGCCTTTGTTAGTAAGGCCAACTAATTTACGGGCAGCAGCTATCTATAAGTAGAAGTGGCAAGGGTGTGTTGGATATGGGTCAAAAGAGGTTGAAACAAGTCGAAATGGGCAGGGTTGGGTTCGGTTGACCCGCAAACAATTTTTTGTCCATTTTTTAGTTTCTTGTATAGATGATCAATGCAAAAACTACGAGTCTATGATTACAAAGACAGTAGTGTTGCAAGACCAATCTACATATCTACATATTTGAATACAACAATATGAGGTTGTATGTAACTAAACCATACATCGGAAGGCTACCAAAGCATTTAGACCATTCCACTTCTAGCTTTCATTTGACCCGTCTGACCTGTTTCAGATAAAATACAACCCACATTGACCCATTCATAAGTAAATTGGTCGAAATTAGATTTTCTCTGGTTACCTATTAGTATTCCTCATCTATATTGTTTGTTTACTATGATTGATTTGGTTAGAGGTGAACACAAACTAATTGTAAAAAGAATGTGTAGGTGGGTATGTGAGACCACATCAATACCAGCAACAATCAAAGGATGAATTTTCCATTACAAGTCAGCAAGATTCAGTTTGGAATGATGCGATAAAATATAATGGGAATGCAGTAGGTGATGGTTCACAAAGGAATCAAGATTATCCTTCAGACAAAAATGTAAGTTTATATTGGTCGTCGTCTTTGAGAAGTTTATTGTCAAATGGTATTGTGTCATAGACTTGATAACCTTATAATACCACCACTTGAAACCTTGTTGCTAATGTGTTTCTAGATTCACTTATTTGATGTGTTTTTTTTATTTATTTATGACCAAGCAGGGAACACTTCTACCTCAACCAAGAAGGGACCCACTGAAACAGCAAGAGAAACACAATGCTGGATATACTGATGCAATTCATAACTGTAAGTCTAGCATTTTATCCCCACTGTCTGTTTTCATATTCTAGAATGCATCTTCTCAAATCTCAACCATGCATATTGAACCATGTGTCAACTCAATGCCATCTCCAGCATCTGTATTACTGCCTCATGAACTTGAAGAATTCAAATTTCCTGCGTATACCTCGTCAAGAAATTTGTCTGAAAGTTACCCAGACTTCTACTCAACGTTGTTTGACCAAGGACAAAGTGGAATGCCTCTTGAATCAGATTCGAGTCTGACAATTGCACAAGAACAGAAATTTACTATTCGTGAGATATTCCCTGAATGGGGCTATGCATCTGAGCCAACAAAGGTATCTTTGATATTATATGAGGATGTACTCTCAGGTGTCTCTGTTTGTTCCTTTATGATGGTTGCAGATGTTATGTCGTGAACTAACCCATTATCTAAAATCCGTCCTTTCATCATATTGTTTAACGATGGGTGCAGTGAGCTAAACAAAATTAACTAATCATTAACAAATGAATTTTTTTTAAAGATTACTACTATGGGCCAATTAGGTCTGCAGGTCATAAATGTGGTTTCTCTTTCTAACACCCAACCTGCAGATCCTCCCTTTAGACATGTGTCGATACATGGATTGTTTATAAGATTTTCACAATTAGTGTGTCGCAAATTAACCCATTAGTTTTTTTTTAACTATTGGTAAAAAGTGTATTAATAACACTTTTCTTGATTGATAATATGATATAATTTATCAATTTGGAAAAATATAAATTGATTACCATTAAGAATTTAAGATTAGAAAAATGAAGCATATGTCCAAACTATATGCCTGAAAAGAAGATTAAGGCACATATCTAGATTGAAGGTGAAGATAAAGCCAAGTTCAAATTGAATGAACTTGTTTGCCACCACTTCAGTCGGATAAAACCAAGAAACGACCTTTATGTATTATCATAAAATTTAAGGTTTGGGATTTTGATATGGAAGGTGCAATTTTTTTATGCACTTTAATGACAGCCCCTAGGTCCGTAGTTAGCATTTTCCTTTAATAAATATTTATGATATTCTTGGAACAACGCTATTACAAATTTAAAATCCTCTCCTTTACCATTAGAATAGAAGTGATATAAGGTTTTTATATCATTGGAACATCAAACCAGTTGTAGGCTCGTAGCATCAAGTGTTCATCCTTAACCTTTTCTCATAACTTCGTTATTCATGAAGCATAATACTTACACTTACACGTGAGGAAATATCTACCATGGATATAAGAATGCTAAAGGAGATTTGGGTAGATGATGGCGACGTGTTATTCGCTTTAGAGAAACAAAAAGATTACGAGGATATCCGTACATATTTTGGGGACATTTATTTATGTTTATATTTTTTATAAAATATATGCAAAGCCAACGGACTGGTTGTAATATATTTTATTCTTTTGGTTTATTATATAAGCAAGATCTAATTTTAATACATTAAGGTTTCTGATTGGTTAATTGACTTTTAAGCCAGCTGTCTTTTATTAATATAAAGATGGCTATTATATATCTATATGTTACTTGTGTATATTCTTTTGGTGTATTTGTTAGTTTAGTACACCACAACAATATATGTTTTCCTGTTACATGTGTGTTCAGTCAGAGTCATAATGTTATAGGAAATAACATAGAAATAGGAAGAGGGAAAAGGAACGGGGAAACTGGCTCCAATCTGTTGTTTTCTTTGGCCACCTTTGCCACTCATTTTTGAATACAAGTTTCATAAGAATGATTAGATGCTTACCTACGTCCATATTTCTTGATACAGGTACTGGTTATTGGGACTTTCACACAAGACCAGTCCAAAAGAGAATGGTACTGTATGTTTGGTGACACTGAAGTTCCTGTTGAGATTATTCAAGACGGAGTCCTCTGTTGTTATGCTCCTCCTTCTTTGCCTGGAAAAGTTACTCTTTGTATCACCACTGGCAACCGAGAGTCTAGTAGTGAAATCAGAGAGTTTGAGTTCCGTGATAAACCAAACACTTACATCCATAATGACCCAACTGATAAAAAATCTAGAAATTCTGAAGAACTATTGTTGCTTGTAAGATTCGTGCAAATGCTACTGTCTGATCATTCTATTCAAAACGGAAAGGCAAAAATTGACCTGACTGGTTCAATGGCTGGTGAAGACTCATGGGCTCAAATCTTTGAGGCTCTTTTAGATGGAAGTTTGGCATCATCTAATGCAACTGAATGGCTTCTGGAAGAACTTCTAAAAGACAAGTTGCAACAATGGCTTTCTTCTAGAGTGCAGGGTAAGAGTGATGTTCCAGCCTTGTCCAAAAGAGAACAAGGGGTGATACATATGATTTCTGGGTTGGGATTTGGATGGGCTTTGCCCCCAATTCTTAACTCTGGAGTCGGTGTCAACTTCCGTGACATTAATGGCTGGACTGCCCTTCACTGGGCTGCTCGATTCGGAAGGTAGTTGTTATCTTTATATATAGTTCTAATCTTTTGTGATGATTAAATAGATAGAAGGAAGAATATTAAAAACTGCAATTCCATCTGTTTACTTATGACTAGATCATTTCCACTGGTGTGCGAAATTGAACATCTTCCAAAAGGTCTTCTTAATGCATTCGACCTCCCAGGTTGTTCTTGTACATAATATAACTTTTGTAATCATATTTCACACACTAGTTACTAATAAAACAATCCAATAAAATTAGACGAGAAGTGTTGCTCATCACCCTTACTCGTTTCATCCATTTGTTACCTGGCCACCTGGGTACCCAACCCACCATTTTGCCACCTCTACAGAACACTAATGGTATAAGAAGTTTGCATTGCAAGAGATCCACTTAAGGGATTATGTACAAGACTTCCTAGAAGATATTTGGTCACTGATAGTTACAAACTCACAATTAAATTACACATCTGTTATAGAATAGTTAAATTGAATCTGCATTCTATTAAATATATGATCATTCAACTATTCAAGTACATTCATGCAATTACTGTTCTTATTTATTATAGTCCATATTAAGAGTTTCTTGAGGTAGGACTCAGCTCCTAACATGGCTTACTCAACATATAAGTATATATATACAATTTATATGTGTGGAATCTTCTGTATTGCACATTATGGATATGCGTGTATGTATGTGTGTAACTGCTGCAATACTTCAATTGATTTCTCTTGATCGGTTATAACAGGGAGAAGATGGTAGCTGAACTCCTAGCATCCGGTGCTTCTGCTGGAGCAATCACTGATCCCAGTCATCTAGACCCAACTGGTCAAACTCCAGCTTCTATAGCTGCCACATGTGGACACAAAGGGCTTGCTGGTTATCTTTCAGAAATGTCGTTAACCAGTCATCCATCCCTCCAGCTACAACAAACTGAACTTTCCAGAACTTCTGCTGATATAGAAGCTGAAAGAGCAGCAATCGATAGTATCTCAAAGCTAAATCTTATTACAAATGAGGATCTCTCTCTTAAGGACACTTTAGCTGCTATTAGGAATACAACTCAGGCTGCTGCACGTATACAATCTGCTTTTAGGGCACACTCTTTTAGGAGAAGGCAACAAAAGGAATCCAATGCATATAGTAGTGGAGATGAGTATGGTATACTTCCAAGTGACATTGAGGGACTTTCGGCAGCATCGAAGTTTACTTTTCGAAATGGCAATGATCATAATGCCGCTCTGTCTATTCAGAAGAAATACCGAGGGTGGAAAGGCCGGAAGGACTTTCTCGCACTTCGCCAGAAAGTAGTGAAAATACAGGTATCCTGCCTATGTCTTTTCACTCATAATCACATGTATGGTCAACTGTACCTCCTAGTAAAATCACATATGGTAAAGCAATTTAGGAGGTTCTATGCCCGAAATATACAAATTTTGGTGCCTCCAACCCACCTATTTGACCTTTTTATTTTACCTGGGAAAATAATACAATCATCGTTGACCCATTCAAAACTAAATGAGTCAAAATTGCCACCTCTCCCTTCAACTTCTTTTAAGAAAAAGTTTTCACAGTACGAGGGGCTGTTTGGATTTGTGTTTTGGAACCAGCAATAGAGTTTTCAATGTTTGTTGACTGCATGATTGGTTTTAGCCTTGTTATCTTCTTACGTATTCTTGCCTTTTTAACTTTTGGCAGGCTCACGTAAGAGGTCATCAGGTAAGGAAAAGCTATAGGGTATTCTGTTGGGCCGTCGGTGTAGTTGAAAAGGTTGTGCTGAGGTGGCGTCGCAAGGGAGTAGGCTTGCGTGGATTCAAGCAAGAACTTGGAGCCCTTGATGAAAGTGAGGATGAAGACTTCGTTAAGGTATTCCGGAAGGAAAAAGTAGATGCTTCTATTGATGAAGCTGTTTCAAGAGTGCTCTCCATGGTGGAATCTCAACAGGCACGTCAGCAATACCGCCGCATGCTTCAAAAATACCGACAGGCCAAGGTAAGCCTTCTTCGTATTAATTTGTGGTAGCAAAATGGCAGGTTGAGTAGCGGGTTATGTGGAGTTCTGGTCAAAATCTGTAGTCTATCGTTATAGGTCGGGTTGACATGCAACGATTATTTCAAATATTTAAAATTTATGATCGTAAACTATGATCACAAAAATATATTATTTATAAGATATTAAGATGATCATCTAATATAACAATATGACTAGAATACAATCTGATTAACTTTTGATTCTTTCGACTCTTTTCATGTGTTTTATCTTTATGTTGCTCGTGACCCATTAGAGATGAACAGATCCAGAATCAACCCTTTTAAGGTTAAATTTGCCACCTATAGTATCCGGAATCTCTAATCTTCTACGTCTCTACTACTAGTCATTGTGTAGATATGATAAAAATTCAGAGATAAATTCATCATATAAGATACTGTGTATACCTCTAAAGTTGTGATGGGTCAAACAACTAATTATTAATTCATATTCAATAAGTAATTATTTATTACATATCTTAAAATGAGAACCAAGATTTTTACAAAATGATTTGTTACTTTTGGCATCTAATGCATTTACTGTGACTTATAACCTGAACCATCCCCTTTTAGGTAAATGGGTCAAAGTTGCCCTCTTTGTATCTTCTACATTTGCTGGCATATTTATTATATACATCATTACATCAATTTATGTTCTTGTGACAATTCATTTACAAGGTTGGTTTATAATGCAGGCTGAACGCGAAGGTCTGGAGAATGAAGCAAGCTCAACCTCTCAAAGTGATGTAATGAATACAGAAAATAATCATCTAAATCAGTTTATGTAGAAAATGTTGTTGATTAGCCTAATTAACGTCAGGTGTTTATGTGGTAGATCATCAAGGGTTTCTGATTATGGTTGTATATATACACATGTACTTTAGTTTTGTGTTGGTATGGGTATGTTGTATAACTGTAAGTAGCTCAAATAGTTTTCCCTTGAGCTCCATTTCTCGCTGTCTGAATAGGTAACCATGCTCTCTTTCGATTTTGTTTCTTGTGATGATATAAATGACGGGGCTAGAAAACTATGATGGATTGGGAAATAGGTCAAAACTGGTACTTTGTATGGATTGAACGAGCTGGAGTAGTTTTTGTCGGAATACAAGCAAAATACAGGGATCTATTATTACTTATTTTTATAGATGATATTGAGGTTTTAATAGAAATATACTATGCAGTAGGCTAACGGTTGTGGCCTTGTGTCTTTGGCTAGTAGCCTATGAGGAATGTGTTTGCTTACCATGGCTATAGTAGCATTTTACAGAAAAACAATGGACGTTAGACTAAGAATTGAAGGGGGTTGTGTGAACGGGCAACCCCCATAACAAACTATGATAGGCTCGACCTTAGGCCACCTCCTCGGTGAAATGGAGGTCACCAACTGGCAACCTAGGCCATGATCATTGACCTTGTCCAGGTAAGTGACTTTGCTGTTGCTCTCTCTCCCTCTGTATAACTCACTCTTCACATCGCCGATGTGGGAACATCAGAATCCCTTATTACCCGTTTTCATTTTTTTTGTTTCCAAAGCTTTTACCTTTTAAGATGTTATCTCGTATATTGTATTTCAAGATTGGATTGACACTTGGTATTGTTAACTACACAATTAAATAAAAAAATCTATCTTCATCTAAGTACTAACTGGCTGTATGTGTGCTAGTTAAATAACCCGTCAGTTCGATTAAACACTGTTAGCACTGAGCCACTGACATCTTCACAATGCATTTTAGCAGCTGCCACCATGGTTTCGCATTTGTGCAGATAAATTATATATGACAATAAGTCATGGACTACAGATCATATCATCAACCTCGAAGATAAAAAACCTTTCCAGCTTAAAAACTGAAGCCATAATCTAAAATACCAATGCAGTCACGCTAACCAAGATGTATATGGATCCAAGAAATAGTTGTTAAAACAATATCAAGGTAAAAACCATTTACCTTCGTGCCTTCGAGCAACTTATGGTATTTACGAGATAGGCGCCGAGCATCTTTATGTTATTTACGAGATAGGCAACTTTACTATGAGTATTATACTAGTATGAAAGTAAAGTGGAAACTAGTATTTCCATTGTTACGAGGCTCTTGTATTTACCAGATTCCTTTAAATTGGATTTTCAACCGAGTCGTGATATATTATATATATAATTTCTAACAACAAGAGGGTGACACTTAAAATGAAACGAGAAAACTAGAAAAGAAAATGAGCGAAATGACTTGTCATTAGCATTTAGTTTTAAATCATATGTCAATGAGTTAAAAGAGTATACGTGATTTTCCTTTCCAAAAGTCATGGACCAATTTAAGTTCAAACTTAGGCATCATATCCAACAAAGCAACTGAATATAACATAACATGCTTCTGGTTTCCCCCATGTAAGTACCATATGATCATCATTTTTTTTTGGATTTTGGCAAATACACAAATTCCAGTTTAGTATAGCAAATTAACCACCAACTTTTCAATCCCGGAATCAACTACTACTCCGTAACAAAAAGCATCATACGCACAGATTCAAAAACCATATACAACATAAACAATATTATTTACAAGACGACCAGACGTAGTCAAAAGTGAGCTCACATATATATCTATATACATAAATCTACCTGAGTGTATGAAATAAACATTTGGTTTCTAAAACCACCTTCAACCTGAAAATTGTACTCTATTTGTGTGTGTGTATATACATATTACTACATACATGTAACTGTATTTATTTTGAAGTTACAAAGATATATACCAGACCACATTCTTTCGCCCGCTTGTGGGGATGCCATCAACTAATTCAAATGCTACAACACAACCTGACTGACTTCTCCTGAGAAAGGAGCAGAAACCGAAAAGAAGGTGATAATCGACCACAAAAAGTCTACTGTCGAGTTCCTTCCATCTACTGATGACATGGAAATAGAGATCAAAAACTACATGGAGGAAAATGAATTGGTTTCTGTATCTAACTCGCTCTACA
Organism: Erigeron breviscapus; assembly: GCA_034093135.1. Taxonomy (NCBI): domain Eukaryota; kingdom Viridiplantae; phylum Streptophyta; class Magnoliopsida; order Asterales; family Asteraceae; genus Erigeron; species Erigeron breviscapus. The sequence goes on along the minus strand of CM067169.1, from coordinate 6,256,102 downwards.
AAACGAACAAACCTCCACCAATAAATGACATTCATATGTACACTATCGTCGCCATGACTTGTTTCCTGAAATTGAAAGTTATTTAAAGAATTAGCCCAAGACACAACAAACTCCTATATAAACAGTAAATCACAGACATTCACCAAGCAAAACTTCATCCAAGTCACCTAAACCATGCACGAAAATAGTTGTATCATGTCTGAATACAAGCTTTTGCAACATGGTGCCACAAATATATGTAGACACCCTATGGGTTTCTTTGGGTTTTTTTTTATGAATGTTGCAAGCATATTATTGTTCATGCAGAAAAACAAAATAGCAATACACATTGACAAAAACAAACTATGTTTGACGGAATAATGTCAATTCAATGGTCTCTTGTATATAACCAAAAACCAGATATAGTTATTATGAATGGGTCGAGTTGGGTGATTTTTGTCTCCAATGGGTCAAATAGGTAAAAATAATACTGTAGAAACTGGCTAAGAATAAGAAACAACTCAAATAAATTTGAGGGGCGAAACTTGAAAGTCCCTCAAAGTTTGTTTTAAAACGTTTATAACCTCCCAAACCACATGATTTTAAAGTTAGATAAGTCATAACAGGATTTACTTGTAAATAATTGGACAAAAGTGTTTGGAGAAACCCAATCAGACCCAAATTGTTCCTCCACTTGTACCAAATATATTAGCCGTTACACCCATTATCTCACATGTCCAGCCCATTCATTTTGCCACTTCTAGCCACATATGACAAGATTAAATTTTGATAATGAATAAGAGACTTACCCTTGTGAATAATTTGAACCCCGTTAACAAAACGCCTCAAAAAACAGGCACACATGGTTAGTTTTGTAGGGTTGAGGTTCAAAGGCCTAATCGGAAAAAGCGAGAAACTTCTTGATAAAGTTGATTAGCTTCGAACGGCTTAGATACATAGCCATCCATTCCAGATTTAAGACATTGTTCATGTGTAGCTTGAATAACATCAGCAGTCATAGCCAAAATCGGGACATGCCAGTTTGAAATATTCATGTTGGATTCGATCTCACGAATCGTTCTTGTTGCTTCAAACCTGCATTGTATAAAATATTAGTCAAACACCTAAAATACCCTTTAATAGAGACAAAATAGAGGTATCTTGAAAAACACAAGCGATGACATTACTGGAGAAGACGACACAAAAACTCGCATTAAACCATGTACAAACACCGACATTTTAACTATTTCAATACATGGTTGGTTTGACTTTTTCAGTCAAACCAACTAGATTCTCCAACTTTCATCAATGATTTTATGCTCCAAAAAAAAAAAAAAATTCTTCAATTCGGGGGTGAAAGTTAGGAATGTCCAAAAAGTCAAAATGTATCTCTTCTTGAAATTATGAACTTTATGCAATAAGTATCCAATGTTTTGAGCGGTTTGACTTATAGGTCAAATCAACCTCTTCTATATGTTTCATGAATAACTTTATGTTTCAATAAGCTGCTTCAATTTGACCATGAACGGTCGTTACTTTGACCAAAATGTCAAACCATCTCGTACTTTGGCTAGTAAATATAATCATGAACTTCAAAATGAGAACTATACAACGCTTACCCATCCATTTCCGGCATTTGGATATCCATAAAGCAAGCGTCAAAGGAGTGAGGTGGCCTTAACAGTGAAATAGCTTTCCTTCCACTATCGGCACACACCACCTCTGCTCCATATTTCTTTAGAGCACCCGCAGCCACCCGAAGGTTCACATTATTATCATCCACCACTAATATTTTCCTGCCGGCCAATAACTTTGATAAAGATAGTTTTGGGATCTCCCCGTTTCTAGAACTATTCTTGATACCCCCCATTGCACGTTGTAAAGAGGCCGCCAACATGCTTACTCTTAACGGTTTTGTTATGACAGGTGGCGAAGAAAAGCCATTGATTTGATGCGACCCACCAATTGAATTTGTTAAAAGAAACATCTTTGGAGGAATCTTGTAATCTAAAGTTCTCAATTTATAAGCGAAAACCGCCGAGGCGTTTAAATCTTTATCCCAAACTTCCTCTTCGATTAGAATCACATGGATGGTTTTACTTCCATTGGTTAACATAGAACATGTGTTGGTCAAACTTGGGACGATTTCGACATTCATTCCTAGCCGTTGGATGTGATATCTTGACACCTTGGCGCGTACAGGTCGTGGGTCAACAATGATTGCTTGCATGTTATATAACTCTGGCTTTGGCTGACTGTTGATTTCCTGCTCATTTGGGTTTGAAAAAACAGCGGTGAAAGTGAAAGTTGACCCAATTTGCGGGACACTATGGAACCCAATCTCACCGTTCATTAGATTGACTAATCGTTTGCTGATGCTTAGACCAATACCCGTTCCTCCATGTATACGAGAAATGGAAGGACCCACTTGCATAAAAGGCGTAAAGATTCTAGATTGTGCTTCTCTGGGAATCCCGCAACCCGTATCCTCCACTGAAATAATCAGAGTTACAGAATCAGACGGGCCCACTACTTGACCCACAGTTTCGAACCTTTTCAAACTGCGGTTTCTATCAGCTACACGAAGCCCGCTCAATGTGTCTTTTGAAGATGGTTCCGTTTCCACGCCTATTGACTCCATAACTTCCTCAAGAAGGTGCACCGTTACAAAGATGTGACCTTTCTCGGTGAACTGGCCATTTTAAAAACAATGCAAGGCCACTGTTACTAACATCATAGTAAAAGAAAACTTAATATATTGATTATTCAATCTAACCCGTTTTGACCCATTCCAACCCTCACGTTTTTCCACCTATACGTAATAGAAAGTGTCCTACCTTAATAGAGTTACCCATGAGGTTTGTAATTATTTGACGAAATCGCCCTGGATCACCAATTAACGTTTCTGGGACATTCTCGGATATGTAAACCGCCAACTGTCATTACCCATACATAGCACAGAAAAGTAAGTACAAATTCAATCGATTAAACTCGTATCTAACAAAATAATAAGATAAATGCTTACCTCAACACCTTTTTCTTGTGACTTTCCTGAAAATAGTGACAATACATCATCCAAAATAGCCCTTAGATTGAACCGAACAGCCTCGAGCTCAAGTTTTCCAGATTCAATTTTAGCTTGATCAAGAACCGCATTTATAAGCGAAACAAGAGCTTTACCACTAGCTTGAGCTGTTCTAACATAATCTTGTTGTGTTACATCGAGAATGGTGTCCATAAGCATATCCAGCATCCCTAATTTCCCAACAAAACAAACATAAAATGGTAATTAAACTCCTAAAGAGGTTTTCATTATATTCTTAACTCAAGAAAATTTAAAAAAACTTACCAAGAACACCATTCATTGGGGTTCTAATTTCATGAGAAACAGTAGCGAGAAACTACAAAAATTCAAAATGTAACCGAGATTTAGGATGTTTGTTAATTAAAAAAACTTAGAAAGAAGATTCATAATTTTGGCTGAATGAAAAATACCTGAGACTTTGCCACGTCAGCAGCCTCTGCACGTAATTTGAGTTCTGACATCTGTTCATAATCATCTTCAACTTTGGCTATTCTATTCACTGTTGCATGAAAGATCTGCCCAACAAGCAAAGTGATCACAAGAATACCAAAACAGGTTGATATTGCCAAGATATGCCATGGCTGTTTTTGTGTGAATCTGCATGGCCAAATAAAACATCAGTACGTTTATAGATATATGGAAACAGATGGGCCTACAATTCTACAAAGTCTTTAAATTAACACAAATACTTATCTTACATGTCAAGTAATCTTTAACTAAAAGGGAGAAAACACGCAAATAAAGGATGTTCTACATGGCATCCGCGTGCAACATTTAGCAAGCTTTTGTAATAAAGGTCACAAACTTCAATTAAGGATATACATAGACAACTATACATAAATGTAAATACTAATTCACACCACTAAATTTTAAGAAAGGCTCATTTTTATAGGAATAAAAGGATGCATTATGTGTCATCATGGCATCCTTATGCTGGATTTAAGAACCATTCATTACAAAGAAAACATAAACTTCAATTGTCACTGCTAATACATCTATATACAACTAAATACAAGCATACATGTAAATAGATGTAACAATCACCTGCAACGCATCTCATGCTTTCTTGACGGATCACCAAAGTTGAGAGGGCTAACATGCTGCAAACCAGTGTCCAACACATCGGTTCCATACATACTAATAGGGTTTGATATATTAGTTGTGTCAAAAACGTTCACATAAATGGTTTGCTTGCTTGCAAGCTGCTGAAGTAGCTTCTCCACCAATGATTCAATATCAAACACTCCACCAAGATACCTGATTTTGCCCAAAAGTCAACAATAAAATCATATGAGCACTTTAGTTACAGCTGGGTTTTTTTTTTGTAATGATCCGATGAGACAATTACCCGTCGGTTGCTTCAATTCTTTCCTCTTGTGTGGCATTAGAGGGTAAATCTCGCTTATATACAGCAAAAGTCAAAATCACTCCAAGACGGTTTGACTTGAGCAGATCCAAAGGGGCTGTGAGAACCCCTTTTCCTAATGCCCTTGCACGCAACACATTTTCACGATCTTCCTGTTGATACACGAAAAAACACAAGCAACTTTATTTATAAGGGTGTTTGGCATTGTGTTTGGAAAATGACAATTTTGATTTGAGTTTTCCAATCGCGAATAATTTTGTCTTTGGAGTTTTGATGTGGCAAAATTGCCTGATTATTCAGAGGCCAAATAATCAGTTTAGGAGTAGCTGCACAATAATGATTCCAATTATTTGATTATTTAGGCATCACTATACATGTAAATCTTAGCAAATCCAAATCTGCCAAAGACTGGGATATTCGATTATCAGAAATACACGCACACACATACAACATTTCGCCTGCTTGGTAACAACCATTCTGAATATTTTACTGTATATCACTTTCAAAAACCCCTTCTAACTGTTTCATTCTTTCATATTACTTCTTTTGCTTTTCTGTGATATAAATATTTAATTACCTTTCCGGTCAACATATCAAGAGAAATAACATGAGCAACGGTGTCTTGTGCAAAGATAACAGGGGCATATTCTTCTTGAATTGGTGATGGTTCCAATTCTTCCGGGTTATAATCATCTTTATCTGGGGTCATCTTCTTTATGGTCCATCCTTGTTGTTTCTCAAATTGCTCTCTTTCTGAATGAAGTACCCGTACTGCATATGCCACCCCACTTGTTAATGGCCTCTCAAAGGCAGTTCTTTCAGTGTACTTGGCAAACGTCTCCTGTTAATCAGACAAAGTTAACCATCTGGTATTTAATTAAGATCCTAAATAGTCCAATTATAAACTCCGATTCAACAAAATCAAGCAAATTTTTTGTTTCCCTTTTCAAAGACAACATGACTAACTTGGAAATTCCAACTGGATTAAGAACATAACTAACCACTACAAACAAAAAGTTAACATTTTTAAAGAAAAGGGTTTTGCTAAGTTATCTGATTATGACCCTAATTCGACAAAATTAACCAGAATTCTCATTTCATCATTGATTAGGCACTACCAACCAATAAAGTTCCAAACTTTATAGGAAAAAAACATAGTACCTTGCTTAATTACCATTTAAGCATTGATTAAGAAACTAAAGTTCCCTAATTCAAGAAAAGTAATCAAATTACTTCTACAAATAACAAAAAAGAAGTCAAAAGATTGAGCAACTGAAAAACCCCAATTGAGATTAAGACCTAATTAACCACTAAAAACAAAAAAGTTTCCATTTTTAGAGATACAAAGTAAACGAATCAAGTTTTTCGTGTTCAGGTTATCGTGTAGGGCGAAGTCTTCACTTGATTAACATTTGATCTTTGATTAAGAAACTAAATTTCCTTGATTCAACAAAGTTAATCTAATCATTTCTACAAAATAACAAAAAAGTCATAAGATTTAGTAACTAAAAAACCCCAATAGAGATTAAGTCCCAATTAGCCACTTAAAAAAAAAGTTACCATTTTTAAACAAAAAAAAAATAGTAATAAAAGATGTTAATACCTGATCAATAGCAGAAGGATATTTACCATGGTGAAAAGTTGAGATCAAAATAGACATAGCTTGAACATGATTCATACTAACATTAAACTGATCTTGAAGCATTCTAGCTCTTTCATCACACATATTTGCTAATGTTTCTTTCCTTTTTTCAATAGCTTGAGATCTCAGATACCAAAAAAAACACAAACCAACTATTGTACCAAATGCAAACCATAATATCAATAGCTTCCTCCACCATGTTTTCTTAATAACTTTCCTTGAACCAATTTGTTGGTATAAATGAAGATGGATCTTTGATATATTCCAATGAAAAATGTCAACAAATCTCAACCAAAACAACCTTCCATTATTAGAAGGCTTCATTTGTGTTGTTGTTGTTGATGTTGTATTATTAATAATGAATGAATTCTTGATTGAGATCATTGATACAAAAGAGTAACATAGCATCAATACAAGATGTCCCACTTTTAAGCCAAATCCAATCAAATGGATAAAACTCATCCACACAAGTTATTAACTAATAAGTTTACTTCTCAAATAGTATACTAGTGCATATATTTGTATATATTATATGCATAAGTATGAACAGGGTTCCACTTATAACTGCTGGTTTCTTCTAAAGAAAATATATACATATATACATATTCTAATTAAAAAATTTAAAAATAATTACTTTTTTAAAAAATGGAAAAATGAAAGACCTTATGTCAAATCCTTATAAAGTGTCTAATCAATGGTCCAACTGAAAAAAAATAAAAATAAAACTATTAAACAGAAATATTGAAGGAAAATTTAAAAAAAAATAAAAATGGGAATATGGATTATGTTATCTTGTTGAACTAAATGCTAAAAGCCCAGCTGAGGGAATCAATTAATAACCAAAAAGAAAGATTCTTTATTACAATTAAAAAACAATAGAAAATTAATTTAGCTAAAATAAAGTAAAACCCAAATAGTTATTATTATTAGTAGTAGTAGTAGTATTATTATGGGATAATGAAAACTAAAGAAGGTGGGTAATTATATGAAGGGGTTTGACTTGAGTGAGAGGGGGTAATGAATGAATGCAGAATGAAAAATGATGATAGAAATGGATAGATAGATAGATAGAAAAGAAATGAGTATATATGTATAGAATTATAGAGATAGTTGCAAAGAAAGAAAGCATCTTCTATAAGTTAAAGTGAAGAGAAGAAGAATATGATTGTGAAAATGTCATCTAGCTAGCTCACACCCCCATTATCTCTATCCATACCACCATACCATCCCTCCAAAAAGTCCAAACTCCAAACTAGTTAAAATATAGTCTACCAATTATTCATAGATTGATTGTTACTTAAAAAGAATTTTAGATTTAAAGTTTTTAAAAATAAATTTTGAGGTGAACAAAATATACTTGGAATTATAGACAAAAAAAAATTTCATGAGGCTATCTCCAATGCTAAGGATGTCTTTAGGCGTCCTTGAGCTGCCACATCAGACTATCTCCAATTGAGGTGTCTTTGGGTGCCTTTAGGTGCCTTTGGATATCCTTTGCCGTTAAAGCTTGTCCAAAACTAAAGATTTTTTGAAGGATGCCCTTACCTAAGGGCATGTCCTTACTTGTCCTTACTTAATATATTTTTGCTTTTAGTTGGAGTAAAAGGATATGTAAGGATGTTTGTATGGTTGGAGATAAAATTATATGATTTGAAAGATTTATAAGGATTTGTAAGGATATGATGTGACAGCTCAAGGGCGTCCTTAGCATTGGAGATACTCATATTCTTACAAATCATTAAAATCCTTACGAATCTTTAACATTCATTTAGTTTTACCTTCAAGCATACAAACATCCTTACATATCCTTATATCTATCTACAAACAAAAAAATAGTATTGGAGATAGCCTAAGGACGTGCCCTTAGGTAAGGGCAAACATCAAAAAATCTTTAGTTTTGGACAAGCTTCAATAACAAAGGATATCCATGAACAACCAAGGGCACCTAAGGGCACCCAAGAACACCCTCAGACTATCTCTAATGGGGGTGTTCTTGGGTGCTCTTACGTGCCATTAGTTGTCCATGCATATCTTTTGTTATTGAATCTTGTCCAAAACTAAAAAATTTTTGATGTATGTCCTTACGTAAGGGCATGCCTTTAGACTATCTCCAATATTAATTTTTTTGTTTGTTTATAGATGTAAGGATGTCTGTATGGTTGGAGGTAAAACTAAAAGATTTTAAGGATATGTAAAGATTTTAAGGATTTATAAGGATATGATGTGGCAGTTCAAGAACGCCTAAAGAACATTGGAGATAGCCTCATTGGAGATAGTCTAATAAAGTTTCTTAGTTAAAGTTTGAATTTCAATATTTTACTTTATATGTGAATTTCAATATTTTACTTGTCAGATTTGTTTGTGGAAGCTATGTAAGAGAGGTTTATACCAGTGTTACTTGGATCATATCTGATTTTATAAGGTTTATCATCCACGAAAAAATTTGATCAAAAACATATTATATTATTAACTTAATGAAATAGGTAACGATGTTCACATGATATAATTTAGTTTGTTTTATGATTAATTATTTTACAATGTTTTACTTTCAGTAAATTAATAATAAACGAAAAAGAAGATGTAAATCATATTTTCAAATTAGCATGAACCAGTCGTATTTTGTTACTTACTAGAATGTATCATGATTATTCATATTTTTTTTTATTATATCAACATGTGGTCTAATTTGTACCTTTGTTATGATTATTCATCTTATTTTTCTATTATACTAACATTTGGTCTAATTTGTACCATATGAAGTTATGAATTCTATCAAATTTTGGTGTTTGTAATGTTTCACATCATTACATTAAAAAAAAATTATCATACTAATTAGCACTCAATAAACACATCATATTTATGAAAATGTTTGTAATTACATCATCATACAAGAACACCCGCATATGATAATTCTATATCACATAAGCGTCACATCAGCACGACTCAACAATTACATCATATCCGTAACAATAATTATAACACATCATATTTTTGTATCAAAATATAACATAATAAAATAAAGACTAAAATAAAACATATAAATAAAAACTTCGGTTGTTGGGGTACCTGTGTTTTTCAATTCTTCATTCACAATACAAGATTATAAAAAAGATCATGAGATTATTAAATAATGATCATTTTTCTTTCGTGCAACTTCTGAATAAATCGGGGACATGCAATTGTACAAAGGTATAGTCTTTATCTTACTATACCTCCCATCAGATCAAGTAAATGCCTTCCCAAAATATATATATATATATATATATAGTATATATATATATAGGTATATAAATTACTTTTGGAAATATTTATTAAAAAAGGGATTATTAATTACTTACTTTAATTAATAAGAAATGGGTTTGTTGATTAAGTTGGCTAAAAAATAAAGATTAAATTAATTTTAATGAGAAAGACTCCTAGCGGATAATACGGGTGAAGATTATGAATCTGCATGCTACTACTTCAATATGCCCGATCCTTGAACAACTATTACGGTCATAAAACTATATAGACATTGTGTATTTGTATGTGTATATATATATATATATAGACAGAAGCGATACCAGTAAAAAATCCTAGAGGGAAAATTAAAAATTCGTAAAAAATAAATCTAAAAGGGCAAAATATTAAAAACCTACAGAAAATTTTTAAAAATCATGAAAATTTTAAAATATATGACAAAATCTAAATTTCGAGGAGAGCATTGGCCCCCCTTTCTGTATATGGGGTTGGTTATTGTAAACCAAGTATTAAAGTAAAACAAGATCTTGACCCTTAAATCATGAAGAAAATTGATGCACGATGATTTACGAAGCACAAGTATATATGATGCACGGCGATTTTCAGTGAAGAGAAACCAATTTTTTTATTTGTTTTACTTTAATAGTTGTTTTATTTTACCTAAAACCATATATATATATATAAAAGGTTCATGTGAGAACCATTTGAATTGAAAGAACCATGAGAACTTATATATTATAACTTGATGTTCATATGTGAATGGTATATGTGAACATATTCGTTCACATATGAACTATCAAATATACTTATAATTATCTATGTTCATATATGAATAGTTCTCACATGAATCTCACCCTATATATTGCTACTAGAATTAATAATATGGCAACAATAACAATAGTGCCTAATATCGTCAAAAATGAATATGAATGAGGTGAGATATAGTTAGCATTACACATAAAGATGACTTGTATGACTTGATTACATTGTTAGTTGAAGCATGTATATACTCACCTCTACAAAAATGTATGGCTTGTATGATATATTAGTAATATACTCTTTCCGTCCCATTTTAAGTGTCCTAGTTGACTTTTCAAGTCTTTTTCTTTCGACTTTGACCGTAAATATCTTGTTTATATTATATTTTAGTTGATAAAAGTTATATCGATAGAAAAATACGTTTAAAACTCAATTCATTCATATATTTTATATCAAGTGTTATATAACACAAGTAAAAATATTTATGGTCAAAGTTGAAAGAAAAAGACTTGAAAAGTCAAACTAGCACACTTAAATATGGGACGGAGGGAGTATGACAATAGTCTAATATTATAAATCGGTAATGAATTTGTTCTCGTTCAAATAACTGAATAAGTATTTGGTTCAGGCTATCTTCGTTTTTTATTAGGCTATTTAATTTGTTATTGGCTCATTGATAACCTATTTCGTTATCAATGTCATTGTAACTTCCTACAGATGACCTCCATCCATATGATATTTGGATTTTTGTGTTAAATGAAGCTCATGATATGGAACTAGCCATATCCGTCTAACACAAGGTAGTAAATAAACACATATAGAGGAAATAAACAAAGAAATTTATAGTAAAAAGAAAAGGTTTTTTCACAATCCTCATGGATAACCATGCCTGAGAAGTTCGCATGGTATATATTAAAGTTAATGGCTTAAGACAAAGAACTACACGTAAGGGATAGTTTGTTGATAGACGGTGATATTTGTACCATCACCTTTAATTAATGTATCACACTCATGTGTTACTGATTTATACAGTAAGCTATAAAACTTGTACATTACATTAATCAAAAATAATGATACTGATATCAACTCTCTTTCTTAATACATGTAATACCAATAATTCAAAATTGGTTCATGCTTCTCTTTTCTCATTTTTGTAATGATGATGATGATATATATAGGGTTGAGATTTATATAGGGATTAAATGAACCAAACAAATTGTAACACCCGTCGTTTAAAAAAATGGAATTTCCAAAAATTTTCGCCTAACGGCGTCAAAAGATAGCGGAAGTAAACTTTAAATGATCAAACCAAAAGGATCGGTTTGGTTCATTTATTAAATGGTGTTACTAGCAATGTCATCTCAATAAGTTCAAATGGAAACCCAACGGTTGCCCAACATTAAACAACCGACATCTAAGAAATTACAAGTCATTAATGTCTAGACAAAAAAAACAATTGTCTAAAATGAGAAGCTACTATGGGTAAACTAAAGCCATCTTCATTGCAATCTACCCATGCCTCGCACTTTATTCATCATCTAGCTCAAGCTTGCTAAACCTGAGGGAACAACACATTTCAAGAAACAAGTGTTAGCTAACGAATTAGCTAAGTAAGATAACACATGGTTAATAAATCATATGTCCATTTAAACATTATGAAAAGTCACATTTGTCATTAAGGCACATATCACAAGTCATCACATCTATCATAGCACATCTTGCATTAAACATCTTTCTTATAGGATGGATCATCCTAAATGTGCCTAGTCATCTTTTGCATCTCACATATAACATCTAAACATCGTTGTAGTTGTGACATAAGTCACGCATCTCATATAACATATACATCTCGTAAGGGTGACATAAGTCACACCCGACTAGATGGACAAACCTTACGGCTGTACATCAATGTCGTTAAGGAATGGCAAGCCAATCCCGGAGTAATCCGTATGTTCAAGACAAATGGGGCTGGTCAGACCTCCCGTATTACTCTTCACATCTCAAACCATGTTGCAAGGAGCCACCCAAGCAACCACATCTACGCACTTACCGGGCAAGGGCAAGTACGGGTTAAGCTTAACACTTTCACATCTAAATTACGAGCTCGATTTCACATCTCATATAGTTTAGGTGTTTACACTACCTAAACAATTATCACATATACATCTTAATGTTTGGGCCCTTAAACGTGCACGTGTCATGGCAACTTACAAAGTCTAGTGAACTAGATGAACAAGCCATGTAATCATCACATCTACACATGCACATATACATATCATTTATCATCTCATATCGCGTATCATTGCATATCATCTATCTCATATCATTTTATAACAATACATATCATCTCATATCATTGGGGTAGCATTTCAGGCTTCAATATTCATCTACATAGCCCATATCACCTCCCGTATAATCCCGAATACCCATAAGCAAACAAGATACCATTTGGGAAGTTATTATATGAAAACTATGTTTTTGTTGAACCCTCAGCGTGTCAAAGTTGTGTATCTTACCTCGTAGAAGCGTACAACAAATGATAACGTAAGTTACCAAGCTTTGCAAGTATTCCCGACTACCTATAAGCATTGAACGACCATAATGAGCTAAACAAGTACCTACTTACTTATGTTCATGAATCAAGCCTAAATATCTATAAACATGACCCATGACAAGGCTTGATGCATCGGACATTCGATTAATACTTTAGAGCTTACATAACTCGACGGAACTCGGCATTCACTCACTAAATTAACCTTTCTGAAAACTTGACATCATAATCATCTTTTAAAAGCATTACCATTAGAAAGTAGACTCTCTCACGATTCCGTGGATAGCTTATTTGTCAAAAACGGAGTTACGGTTCAAAAGTTATGGCCTTTTGAAAATTCTGTCGCTATTGCGTCGCAATGGGATAATTGCGTCGCAACTTAAGTCACTGCATTTTAGTTGCGCCTCAACTAAGGAGTTGCGCCGCAACTGGCCCCGATTCTGCACAAACCTCATTGTTTAACCTCCAAAACTTAACCAAACACACCCCAAACGACCCCAAACCTTATGAACGACTTTTGTACCTCAAAATTCATCATTTTAAGACCATAATGATGCAATGAAATCATTGATTAATCCCTACTTGATTTGCATCACAATAACAAACGTTTTAGGTTACCGAATCGATTAAAACACACGATTATGACTCCAATCAACCCTCTAAAGACCTAGATCAGTTATGAAACGAATCAAGGGATTGATAGGACATGAAATCAATGTAATAATACCTCAAATACATGTAGATTACAAGAAGGATGCAAAAGACTTGATCAAACACACCCAAAATCACACGTTTTGAAGGATTTTGCAAAGGAATCGAATGGGGAGGAGGGGGAACGGTTTGGAGAGGATATTAGGGGATTAGAAACTGAATAATGATCAATTAGGTTAATCTAATTAAGGGAAAAGTATCTGTGTGTGTATGTAACTTCTGACCAGCTACTATTGTATGAAAGAAACTTTAGTCGGGTTCATTGTATGTAAGTAACCTGTTTAAACTGAATGAATCGTGTAAACAAGCTGATGTGGAGGTCTCTCATTGGGCCATGTATCAGATGCCTGGTGGTGCCACGTTGATTTCTTACACGATTCGTTCAGTTTTAGCAGGTTACTTACATACAATGAACCCGACTAAAGTTTCTTTCATACAATAGTAGCTGGTCACAAGTTACATACACACACATATACTTTTCCCTCTAATTAACCCCTAAAACCTGGACCCAAGTTTCAAAGCTTACATTCAAGCCCCTCCACTTTACATCTTTACATCTAAGGCTTAAACAACCTAACGGGAATACTTCTCGACATATTCAACACATTTAATCATCTTTGACATCTTAAACACATTAACATATACATCATTAAGGTATTGAAGCCTCACACATATAGCACATTAATCACATATAAGCAGTAATTCTCCTAGAGACTTAACGGACACGTAGTGTTGACTTAACGACTCAAGTCAACCGTTAATTAAAAAAAGTTTGGGATGTTACAATTACCTCCCCCTTAAAAGGATTCCGTCCCTGGAATCTCATCAGAAATGAACAACTCTGGATACTTCTCCTTCATCACGGATTCGGTTTCCCAAGTTAGACTTTCACCATGGTTATGCTTCCATTTGATCAACACAAGATCAATCACCTTCCGGCGTAGCTTCTTTTGCTTTCTCCCAAGTATTGCTACCGGTTTCTCAATCATTCTTTTCCTCGGATCAATGCTCACATCTTCAATAGGAATAACACTAGACTCCTCCGCTAAACACTTCCTCAAATAAGATACATGAAATGTGTTGTGAATTCCATCCAATTCTGGAGGCAATTCCAATTGATACGCTAGATCTTTGATACGTTTCAGAATCTTAAATGGTCCAATAAATCGTGGACTTAACTTTCCTTTCTTTCCAAAACGAATAACTCCTTTCCATGGAGAAACTTTCAGCATCACCATATCACCAACTTCAAACTCAACCGGTCTTCTTTTCTTGTCGGCATAAGTTTTCTGTCGTTCTCTAGCTACACGAAGTGCTTCCTTTGCAATGTTAACTTTTTCAGCAGTGATCTCTATAATTTCAGGACCCGTAAACTGTTTCTCGCCGGGCTCCAACCAACAACTTGGAGTCCTACATCTCCTACCATAAAGCATTTCAAACGGTGGCATTCCAATACTTGCATGATAGCTGTTATTATAAGCAAATTCAATCAATTTCAAATGATCATTCCATGCTCCACCATACTCTAATACACAAGCCCTCAACATATCCTCCAATGTTTGAATTGTTCTTTCACTTTGCCCATCAGTTTGAGGATGATAGGCGGTGCTCAAGTTTACTTTAGTACCTAATGCCCGTTGAAGACTTTTCCAAAAACTAGATACATACCTCGTGTCTCGATCTGAATCAATAGATAACGGAACACCATGCTTTGAGACGATTTCATCTATGTACATCTTCGCCATCTTGGTCAATGGTACATCTTGTCGTGTTGCTAAGAAATGAGCACTCTTCGTCAACCTATCCACAATAACCCATACCATATCATTTCCCTTTGGTGTTCTAGGTAGCTTGGTCACAAAATCCATAGTAATATGATCCCATTTCCATTCCGGACTCTCCAACTGTTGCAACAATCCATATGGCTTCTTGTGATCAGCTTTTACACGTGCACAAGTCAAACATCTTTCAACAAAATGTGCAACTTCTCCCTTAATATTCGGCCACCAATAAATAGGCTTCAAATCTGCATACATCTTTGTAGCACCGGAATGAACTGAATATCTTGACCTATGCGCTTCTTCAAGGATCAACTCTCGGTTTCCATCAAGCAATGGTACCCAAATTCGACCCTTATATGTGCGAAATCCACGGCTGTTCGTTTCCATCACAAGACGTTTCTTCTTTCTAATACTTTCCTTGTCAATGTTATCCTTCATCAAAGCCTTAACTTGGGCTTCCTTAATGCGGTGAAGTAGCCCAGACTTTGCTTGTACAACCATACTCATCAATCTACAAGAAAAATTCTGCACTTTTCTACTCAATGCATCTGCCACCACATTGGCTTTACCGGGATGATACTTGATTTACAATCATAATCCTTCAGAAGTTCTATCCATCTTCTTTGCCTCACATTTATATCTTTCTTAGAAAACACATATTGCAAGCTCTTATGATCGGTAAATAAGGTGCACTTAGTGCCATATAAATAATGTCTCCACAGCTTCAATGCAAAGACAACTGCAGCAAGCTCTAAATCATGAGTAGGATAATTCTTCTCATGAGGCTTCAACTGACGTGAAACATAAGCAATGACTTTGTCTTGCTGCATAAAAACACAACCCAAACCCGCAGGAGAAGCATCACTATTCACAACCAAATCATCAGTGCCCTCGGGTAAGGATAGAATAGGAGCTTCACATAACTTCTTTTTAGCATCTGAAAAGCTCTTTCTTATGAATCAGCCCACAAGAAATTCACTCCTTTCTTTGTCAGTTCGGTCATAGGCTTAGTAATCCTAAAGAAATCTTGAATAAATCTCCGGTAGTAACACGCTAAACCAAGAAAACTCTTGATCTCAGTAGGAGTCTTAGGCTGCTCCCACTTCAAAACAGCTTCATTCTTGGAAGGTCGACTTTAATTCCCTCAGAAGAAATAACATGCCCAAGGAAATGAACTTCCTTAAGGCAAAATTCGCATTTGGAGAATTTGGCATAAAGCTTCTTCTCTCTAAGGGCTTCAAGGACAGCCCTTAAATGCTCACGATGTTCGGATTCAATCTTTGAATATACCAAGATATCATTAATAAAAACACTCACGAAACGATCCAAGAATGGGCGACAAACATGATTCATAAGATCCATAAAAGTAGCCTACGCATTTGTCGAACCAAAAGGCATGACTAGAAATTCCTAATAGCTATAACGAGTACGGAAAGCTGTCTTAACTACACTTTTCTCCTCGACTTTCAACCGGTGATAATCGGAACGTAAATCGATCTTTGAGAAATAAGAAGCACCTTGAAGTGATCACAAAGGTCATCGATGCGAGGAAGAGGATATTTGTTGTAAGTCCGCCGGGTCTTACCGAACCGAGATTGACTTAAGGATATGTCGAGGTGCGGAAATTCCTCGAGATAACCCACGGTTTTTATATCTAGCTTTTATGATATATATATATCACTATATATATATATCACTATATATATATATATCACTGATATTATATCACTATATATAATATCTGAACAAATTATACATGGTCGATTCTCGACCTAACATATATATATATATATATATCACTATATATATGATATATATATATATATATCACAAATTATACAATATTTATATCTACTATATATATATATATATATATCATATATATATATATATATATATATATATATCTTTGCGTGAACATAAACACTCGTATTTGGTTACGATAGTGAAACGGCTCTCCGGACGCACTTTATCAACCAACGTGATAATCTGCAGTCTACAAGCCGTCCAAATCGGGTGTGTGTTTGCGGTTCGTGCGTGAGATCGAGTACTACCCACAAGACAACTATATGCGTGTTCTTATAGTTTCTCTCTCTAGGATTTGCTCGTTTCTCTCTCTACACTCTTGTTGGAACATGCATGCACACACCCTCTATTTATAGGCAAGTGACAAAAACTCTCAAATCCTATTGGATTTGAGTGTTCTCATGTCAAGCCCATAAGCCCATTAGGGTTTTGGCCTTGTTTGAGAGTTCTTGTGTACAAGCATGCTTTTGCTTGTTTCCACAGAAACTCTCAAACTGTTTGAGTGTTCTCTCCACAAGCAACTATTTGCTCGTTCCCAAGAACCCTCAAATGACCATTTGAGTGTTCTTTCCACAAGCAACTATTTGCTCGTTCCCAAGAACCCTCAAATGACCATTTGAGTGTTCTTTCCACAAGCAACTATTTGCTCGTTCCCAAGAACCCTCAAATGACCATTTGAGTGTTCTTTCCACAAGCAACTATTTTGCTCGTTCCCAAGAACCCTCAAATAACACTTAAGAATATTTGAGTTAATGTTTCTACTGCTGTCAAGACACAAAAACAACATTAACTCAGCTAATGTTTCTACTGCTGTAAATACGCAGAAACAATCATTAGCTCAGACAATGTTTCTACTGCTGTAAATACGCAGAAACAATCATTAACTTAATCCTCCATTGGAAGTATATTAAGATAATATTTCTACTGCTGTAAAACGCAGAAACAATATTATCTTAATAACTCATTACATGTAATGTTTACATTCATGTCAAGAACCTGCAAAACATAAATAATAAACAAACATATAAACATAAAAGGATCCCAACATGATCAACAATATATGCCAAGGTAATATTATCGACAAACGGTAATTACAAGATAAATTACAAGACTTGAAATATATAAAATACATGACACATCTAGAATGCTCTTGTCACCAAGGGATATGCACCAACAGTCTCCCCCTTGACATTAGCATCTAGATGTGGTCTTCAAGTCTTCGTTTGTCGTCCTAAGTGCTGGCCAAAAACCCTGTCATCAGGAACTTCAGGTGTTGCATCCACTGGACTCCTGCTCTTCTTCTCAGTCACTTCAGCAGTTTCTGACTCCCGATTTGAGTCCAACTCTGGTTGACTGTCTACCTCAACCTTGCCCTTTGCACTGGTTGTTTGTAGAGACAGCTCATTTGTTCCCTTTAGTTTTGGATCAAGTAGATCAAGTATTGCATTAAGATATGAACACTTGTCCTGAGCTGCAGAGACTGATGGATTATCAAACATGCTCCCATACTCATCAAAATTGAAGTACGCAGCAACGTCGTCCAGGAGTTCACTCCCAACTTCTTCCTCAGTAGTTGGTCTGACCTGAATGCCGACTCTTTCTCCTCCAGTCGGTTGTTCCTGAACACCAGCCACTTCCTCTACAGCCGGTGGGTTAGATGAAGGAACATCAGCTTGGCCAGATTGACCTTGCTGTCTTTGCTCCCCCTAAGCTGCATTGACATTTGAGCCTGGAAATCTCTGAATCTTCTCCTGTTGCCTGGAACCGCTTGGATCCTCATCCTCATCATCCCTTCGACGATGTTTGAGAGTGTCATCCTTGCATCCAGACTTCTCCCCCTGAGATTCAAGATTTTTGATCTTGTTATGCAGCTCAGCTGACCTCTTACCTAAGCTCTCGAGATGCTGAGCTTGACCTTTCAGCAAATTGTGATGCAGTCCAATAGAGTCAACAATTTCATTCACAGAGTTGATTGTTGCTTCCTGGGCATCTTGCAGGTCGTACTGGCTATTCTCAAGCTCTAGGTGTCTCTGTCTTATGAGGTCAGCATCTCTTCGGTGTGACTCTTCTTTTCTTTTCAGCTTGTCAGACAAGCCTGCAACAAGAGCTCTCATTTGCTGAATATCAGCAGCTAACTTGGGTACACGTTCCTTGTTAGCTTGAGATGCTCCTTGCTGTGAAGAAGTCACAGATGGTCTTGTTGTAGTCGGTGGAGTCATTGACGAAGACATGATTGGTGTGATAGTAGAGCTGCGAGGCCTTGCAGTCATCAAGACTGGCCTATCTCCAATCTTGATCCCCAAAAGTCTGATTACTTTTGGAGGTGACTGGTCATCTCCAGCACTAAGCAATGATACTACAGCTGGCTTAATGACAGGCGGACTGACATGAACTTGAGGAGTTGATGGTGCTGCTGAACTAGAGGAAGATGCACCCATCACTCCTTTGCCTCTATCCTCAGAATGGAGAGGCCTTTCAGTCATTACATCTGCCAAGTCTTGCACAGGCTCTTGAACACTCGGTTCTGGCACGTCCAAACCTTGTCTCGTCTCTTCCGCCTCAGAAGAATATGTCTCTGCAATGAGCCCCAGAGACATCCCTTCATCCTGGCGTTGTCTCTTTCTATTGAGACTTCGCCCTGACCCAGAGGGAAATTCTTCTTCTACAACTGGCCGGAAATCAGCATCGGCCGTAGGGAGATCGACTGCTGCAGAAGCACTACCAACACCTTAACCTATGGGTACTCTGCCGGCAGCATTATCTTGACCATCGTCCCGGTCATCATCTTCATCATCATCCCCGTTTCCTCCTTCTCCTAGGTTGACATCTCCTCCTATGTCATCAGCAGCATCTTCTTGGTTATCAATAACCATATCGTCGACGTGCTCTGCACCCAAAACCCCAACATCAACATCCATGTTGACTTCTTGGTTTTGTGCAGGGATATTCGCAGCAACGATCTCAGGGTTTGCTTGAGCACCCTCTTCCTGGATCAACAACACTTGAGGAGCCTCTGCTGCAGCTGGAGGTGGTTGTTGTGGTTGCTGTTGTTGTTGCTGTTGTTGTTGTTGTTGTTGTGGTTGTATCACTGGTGCAACTGGAGGTTGTGGAGGGACTGGCTGTGGAGCAACGACAACATCTCCTTCAACATCAGAATCCTCATGCTCAAATCCATTATGTTCTGGAGCAACATAATCAGGATTAACAAGCGCACCAAAGAGGTTTCTATCCCTCAGTCGAGCCTGTGGAGCTAGATTTCCACGGTATCTATAACTGTCGTTGAAGATACGATTAGGCATCGTCGTCACCGATTCAGTAGGACCCTCCGGAACAAGATTGGGTAGTCGAGCGTTGATGATCAGCATCACAAACCTTGGATACATCAAAAACCTCTCATCATCCCTTGCCCTTATTTGTCTCCACATCTCATTAAAGATATAACGAGAAAAGCTATAAGGCTTGTTCAGCACCAAAGAAATCACTTGTGATTGGGTTTCGACATTCAAAGAGTCATAACCCGATTTCTTATTGCTCAAAGCAACAAGAATCACATGTGAAAAGAATTTCCACCTGCCCAGCAAACAATTTTTCTGAAAAGTGTTCCGATTTGCACGACCGACATACCCCATTCTTCTGAATGCTCCTAATCTAAGTGCTTGGGGATATGTGGTTGGACCATTCACTCCTCCCTCTTGGTCTTCAGTTCCCAAGTCTAGAATACCAATCAAGTCTGAGGTAGTGAACTGGAAGGTCTGATTGTTCACCCTCGCTTCAATGCTTGGGACAGTACCGGGTAGCAATCGTGCAGATTCCCAGAATTGACTTAAGAAAGTCAAATATATTACTGGGTCAGCAGTTAGAACATGTCTGATCCTTGATTGCTGCAGAAACTCAAGAATCTGGACAAATCTCCCAGCATTGCTTTGATTTACGTCCAAGTTAATCAAGTAGTTATGATTCCTGTGGAAGTGTCTCTCAGCCATCTGCAAAAAGATACAAACAACAACAAGCAAACGATTAGCAACAACAAATAAAATCGAACTTTAAAGTCCTTAACATTTTCTAAACCCTTGAAACTCTAAGTTTCACCAGCTCTGAAAAGGTTATTAACTTTAACAATCGATCAATATGTTGAATCGACAAAATTCTGATGTTTTTTCAAAGATAAAGAAACCATTTGTTTCATATTCCACTAAAACATCGCCAATTTTATCGAATCAACAAGTCAAAATTAAAACTCTTAATGTTTTCAACGATATTGAAACCATTTGTCTCATAATCTACTAAAACATTTTTTAGTTTTAATGAAACGACACTTTGAACTTAATTAAATTTAATCAAAACCATTTGTTTTTCATAAATTTTAAAGTCCAATTTATAAGGTAATTGTCCTTTCTAATTTGTCTTATTAAAATTTTTTCCCGTTTTGAAAATTTTCTAAGTCCTAGAATCGACGAATTCCTTATACACACACATACGGTGACTATACACACATATGGTGTCAAGATTGACTAGTCAATGCGTGTTATGTTTTATATTTTACTTATAAAAAATTTTTTCAAATTAAAAAAAAAATTAAAGTCATAAAACACGCATATGTCACAACACGCAAATATGTGTATTTGACATAAGAACACGCAAACTGGTCATATGCGTGTTCTTCATGATGACGTCATCATAACACGCAAACTGGAAGATTAAAGGTTTTTATTTTCTGGGTTCATAAGAACACACAAAGCTCCGATGAACACGCAAAACCAGAAAATGTACCCACAAATCTTAACCAGTTGATATTGAACCCTAAAACTCCCAAATCTGGTACGAATAGATCCGTATTTGTCCGATTTAACAGTTTATTGGTTCCATTTCTTCATCCATTTCACTTATAAAGTCCTATTTAGTGATTTTATTTTCGAAAAATAAAAACTCTAAATCTTGACAATAACCTTTGAAAACTGGATTTAGAAGTCTTGTTAATCATATACCTTTGTTCAAGAGGTGTTAATGATGGTGTTTCTTGTGTCTAAAACACGAAAAGATCAAGTTTGTATGAATCAAAATCTGTGACGATGAACACGCAAATGGGAGAACACGCAAATACGGAGGGTTTCTGACAGAACACGCATATATATTTGAAAAAGATAATAAATGCGTATAAGTCATTTTATTTATACCCACATACAACGCGCAAACCCTAGTCCATGTACAGAACACGCAAATTAGGCCCAAAGAGAAACACGCATATGAAAGCCCACTTGGCAAACACGCATATAAAGCCCACCTGACAACACGCATATTGAGCCCATTTGGCAAAACACGCATATTAAGTCCACTTGGCAAACACGCATATTACTCTTAACCTATTTTTGATTCATGTGAGCCTCGACTTTCTAAAAAGTCAATTTTCTTGAACTTGATTAACACTTTGAAAATTCACAAAGAATTTTCTTGAACCCGATATGATTAACAACAAGAATTCTTTAGAGAACACGATAAAACAGATACGAACCTCTTTTTCGTATCATAATTATTCGTAATTTTCTCGATAAAGGAATTCTTGATAAATGTCACTACTTACACACAATTACAATGTATAATCATCAAATTAAGACCCATTATGTCATTAATTAATTAACGATTTACAAAGTACCATTGTTAAGTTTTTGACAAAGACAGACATTGGACACAATCAATGCTGTTAACTAAGTTCAAATACAACAAAAAAAATTAAAAGATACAAGATTGAATAACATGATAAACAATCTCTCCATCTTTATTTTTTGTCTCCGTTTGAATTTAGATGAGTTGTTGACGTGCAAGTGTATTCTGCTTCCATTTTAAGCTCGAGCTTTCTCCATTCCGGACTGGATAGACTCAATTTTCATATACTTTGGAGATCCTTTATCTTAGCGGTTGACTTACATCCAGCTAAGACAAATAATTCTGCGAACACATCATCGAACTCATGAGAAATATACAACACATGTATTTTCCTCAAAAATAAATAATCGAATTCCGAAAATACTTAAACAGATATTACTGATAACAAACAATAGATTCTCCCAATTAAGATTAGAATCTAAGCACTTATCAAGTTATATCATACAATGAGCATGTTCAATTCAATTATTTATGGTAAATTGAAAATCAAAATATCTGTCAAATACATCAATTTAATGACTCTGTTTGACCTATTTTGACCGAAACCTTAAGTACTAAACTTAATCTTTCGAGCAATTTATATGCAAGACCTAATTCAAGGTGTACCAAACACACTCAAATTAGAGTCTTGACTTACACTGCATCCTTTGTAAGTCCCCCGGGTCTTACCGAACCGAGATTGACTTAAGGATATGTCGAGGTGCGGAATTCCTCGAGATAACCCATGGTTTCTATATCTACCTTTTATGATATATATATATATATATATATATTTCTATATCTACCTTTTATGATATATATTATATTATATATATATATATATATCTTTTTGCGTGAATATAAACACCCGTATTTGGTTACTATAGTGAAACGGCTCTCCGGACAAACTTTACCAACCAACGTGGTAATCTAAGTCTATGAGCCGTCCAAACCGGGTGTGTGTTTGCGGTTCGTGCGTGAGTCGAGTACCACAAGATCAAACCGTGCGTGTTCTTGGTTTTCTCTCTCTAGGTTTTGCTCGTTTCTCTCTCTACACTCTTGTTGAGAACCACGCAAACACACACCTCTATTTATAGGCCAGTGACAAGAACTCTCAAATCCAATGGGTTTGAGTGTTCTCATGTCAGGCCCATAAGGGTTTTGGCCTGGTTTGAGAGTTCTTGTGTACAAGCATACTTTTGCTTGTTTCCACAGAAACTCTCAAACCATTTGAGAGTTCTTATGAACAAGCAAACTTTTGCTTGTTCCTCGGAAACTCTCAAATGACCATTTGAGTGTTCTTTCCACAAGCAAACTTTTGCTCGTTCCCAAGAACCCTCAAAAGACCTTTTGAGTGTTCTCTCCACAAGCAACTAATTGCAAGTTCCCAAGAACACTCAAATAACACTTAGGAATATTTGAGTTAATGTTTCAACTGTTGTCAAGACGCAGAACCAACATTAACTCAGCCAATGTTTAAACTGCTGTAAATATACGCAGAACCAACATTAGCTACGACAATGTTTCTACTGTTGTAGATACACAGAAACAACATTGTCTATATTACCTATTGGAAGTATTCACTAAGTTAATGTTTCTCCTGCTGTTAATACGCAGAAACACAGTTAACTTAACTTCCCTTTGGAAGTACATTAAGTTAATATTTCAACTGTTGTTAAACGCAGAAACAATATTAACTTAATGACTCTTTACATGTTATGTCTAGAACCTGCAAAATATAAATAATAAACAAACATATAAACATAAATAGATCCCAATATGATCAACAATATATGCCAAGGTAATATTATTGACAAACGGTAATTACAAGATAAATTACAAGACTTGAATATATATGAATATATGTAACACATCTAGAATGCTTTTGTCACCGAGAAACATGCATCAATAGTCTCCCCCTTGACACTAGCATCTAGATGTGACCTTCAACTCTTTGTTTGTCATCCTAAGTGCTGGCCAAAAACCCTGTCATCAGGAACTTCAGGTGTTGCCTCCACTGGAATCCTGCTTTTCTTCTCAATCACCTCAGAAGTGTCCAACTCCCTATTTGAGTCTAACTCTGATTGATTGTCTACCCCAACCTTGCCTTCTGCAACAGTTATTTGTAGAGATAGCTCATTTGATCCCTTTACTTTTGGATCAAGGAGATCAAGCATTGCATTAAGATATGAACACTTGTCTTGAGCTGAAGAAGCAGAAGAATCTTCAAACATGCTCCCATACTCATCAAAATTGAAGTACGCAGCAATGTCGTCCAGGAGTTCACTTCCAACTTCTTCCTCGTTAGTTGGTCGAACCCGAATGCCGACTCCTACTCCTCCAGTCGGTTATTTCTGGATACCAGTCACTTCCTCTACGACTGGTGGGTTAGATGAAGGAGCACCAGCTTGACCAGATTGACCTTGCTGACCTCGCTCTCCCTGAGCTAAATTGACATTTGAGGTCGAAAATCTCTGAATCTCCTTCTGTTGTCTGGAACCGCTTGGATCCTCATCCTCATCATCCCTTCGACGATGTTTGAGAGTGTCCTCCTTGCATCCAGACTTCTCCCCCTGAGATTCAAGATTTTTGATCTTGTTGTGCAGCTCAGCAGACCTCTTACCTAAGCTCTCGAGATGCTTAGCCTGACCTTTCAGCAATTTGTGGTGCACCCCAATGGAATCAACAATCCCAGTGACAGAGTTGATTGTTGCTTCCTGGGCTTCTTGCAGGTCATACTGGCTATTCTCCAGCTCTAGGTGACTTTGTCTTATTAGGTCAGCATCTCTTCGGTGTGACTCTTCTTTTCCTTTTAGCTTGTTAGACAAGCCTGCAACTAGAGCTCTAATCCGCTGGATGTCTTCAGCTAACTTGGATACTCTTTCCTTGTTAATCTGAGCAGCTCCTTGCTGTGAAGAAGTCGCTGATGGTCTTGTTGTAGATGGTGGAGTCATTGACGAAGACATGATTGGTGTGATTGTAGAGCTGCGAGGTCTTGTAGTCATCAAGACTGGTCTATCTCCAATCTTGATTCCCAAAAGTCTGATTACCTTTGGAGGTGACTGGTCATCTTCTGCACGAACCAGTGATATCATAGCTGGTTTGATGACAGGCGGACTGACATGAACTTGAGGAGTTGATGGTGCTGCTGAACTCGAGGAAGATGCACCCATCAATCCTTTACCTCTATCTTCAGAATAGAGAGGTCCTTCAGTCATAGCTTCCGTCAAGTCCTGCACAGGCTCTTGAACACTTAGTGTCGGTTCATCCAAATCTTGTCTTGTCTCTTCCACCTCTGAAGAATATGTCTCCGCAATGAGCCCGAGAGACTCATTTACATTAGACACCTCGGTGTCCTGACGTTGTCTCTTTCTGCTGAGACTTCGCCCTGACCCAGAGGGATCTTCTTCTTCTACAACTGGTCGAGAATCAGCTTCGACCATGGGGAGATCAACTGCTGTAGACGTACTACCAACACCTTGACCTATGGGTACTCTGCCAGCAGCATTATCTTGACCATCATCCCCGTCATCATCTCCATCATCATCCCCGTTTCCTCCTTCACCTTGATTGACATCTCCTCCAATGTCATCAGCACCGTCGTCTTGGTTATCTATAACCATATCGTCGACGTGCTCTGCACCCAAACCCCTATCGTCAACATCCATGTTGATTTCTTGGTTCTGTGCATTAACTTGTTCAACAACGATCTCAGGATTTGCTTGAGCAGCCTCTTTCTGGATCAACAACTCTTGAGGAGCCTCTGCTGCAGCTGGAGGTGCTTGTTCTGGTTGCTGCTATTGTTGTTGTTGTGGTTGTATCACTGGTGCCACTGGAGGTTGTGGGGGGACTGGTTGTGGAGCAGCAGCAACATCGCCTTCAACATCAGAATCCTCGTGCGCAAATCCATCATGTTCAGGTGCAACATAATTTGGATTGACAAGTGCCCCAAAGAGGTTTCTGTCCCTCGGTCGAGCCTATGGTGGAAGATTTGCACGGTATCTGAAACTATCATTAAAGATACGATTAGGCATCGTCGTCACCGATTCAGCAGGACCCTCCGGAACAAGATTGGGTAGTCGAGCATTAATGATCAGCATCACGAACCTCGGATACATCAAAAACCTCTCATCATCCCTTGCCCTTATCTGCCTACACATCTCATTAAAGATATAACGAGAGAAGCTATAAGGCTTGTTCAGCACCAAAGAAATCACTTGTGATTGGGTTTCGACATTCAATGAATCGTAACCCGACTTCTTATTGCTTAAGGCAACAAGAATCACATGTGAAAAGAATTTCCATCTGCCCATCAAACAATTCTTCTGGAATGTGTTTCGATTTGCAGGACCAACATACCCCATTCTTCTGAATGTGTTTCGATTTGCAGGACCAACATACCCCATTCTTCTGAATGCTCCCAATCTAAGTGCTTGGGGATATGTGGTTGGACCATTCACTCCTCCCTCTTGGTCTTCAGTTCCCAAGTTAAGAAAACCAATCAAGTCAGAGGCAGTGAACTGGAAGGTCTGATTGTTCACCCTTGCTTCAATACTTGGGACAACACCAGGTAACATTCTTGCAGATGCCCATAATTGACTTAATAAAGTCAGATAGATAACTGGGTCAACAGTGAGAACATGTCCGATCCTTGATTGCTGCAGAAATTCAAGAATCCTGACAAATCTCCCAGCATTAGCTTGATTCACGTCCAAATCAATCAAGTAATTATGATTTTTGTGAAAGTGTCTCTCAGCCATCTGCACAATGATACAAACAACAACCAAACAAAAGATTAGCAACAACAATTAAAGTCGAACTTTAAAGCTCTTAACATTTTCTAAACCCCCGAAACTCATAGTTTCATCGGTTCTGAGAATGTTATCAACTTTAACAATCGACAAGTAAGTTGAACGATAAAAAATCTTACTGTTTTCCAAGATATTGAAACCCTTTGTTTCATAATCCTCTAAAACAATAGCAATTTTATCGAATCAACACGTCGAAATTAAAACTTTTTGTGTTTTCCAAGGTCGAGAAACCATTTGTTTCATAACCTTCTAAAACATTTAGTTTTAATAACCGACACCTTGAACTTTACTAAATTTAACTAAAACCATTTGTTTCATAACCTTCTAAAACATTTAGTTTTAATAACCGACACCTTGAACTTTACTAAATTTAACTAAAACCATTTGTTTCATAACCTTCTAAAACATTTAGTTTTAATAACCGACACCTTGAACTTTACTAAATTTAACTAAAACCATTTGTTTTTCTTAAATTTTTAAAGTTCAATATTATAAGGCAATTCGTATTTTCTAATTTGACTCATTTGAAAATTTTCCCGTTTTGAAAATTTTCCGAAGTCCTAGAACAGACGAATTCCTTATACACACACATATGGTGACACTACACACATATGGTGTCGGATTTGACTAGATAATACATGTTTTGTTTCATAACCTTCTAAAACATTTAGTTTTAATAACCGACACCTTGAACTTTACTAAATTTAACTAAAACCATTTGTTTTTCTTAAATTTTTAAAGTTCAATATTATAAGGCAATTCGTATTTTCTAATTTGACTCATTTGAAAATTTTCCCGTTTTGAAAATTTTCCGAAGTCCTAGAACAGACGAATTCCTTATACACACACATATGGTGACACTACACACATATGGTGTCGGATTTGACTAGATAATACATGTTTTGTTTCATATTTTACTTATTTAAAATTTTAAAAATTTTCAATTTAAAAATTTTTACAAGTCATGAAACACGCATATAAGTAACAACACGCAAATGGTGATTAAAACACGCAAATGGTGTATTTTACTTGGAAACACGCATATCTGGTCATTTGCGTGTTCTTCATGATGATGTCATCATCATAACACGCAAATCCTGGAAATTTTTGAAGATGAACTGGGTTCATATGAACACGCATATGGTGAAGAACACGCATACGACTGTTCATCATCAAAAACTTAATCCAGTCGTTTTGAACCCTAAAACTCTTAAATCTGGTACGAATAATATCTTATAGGTCCGATTTATCAGTTTTTAAGTTCCATTTCTCCATCCAAAACATGTTTAATGTCCCATTTAGAGATTTTATAACCGAAAATAAAATTCTAAATATTTGGCCATTTGAACACTATAAATGGATCTAGAAATCTTGTTAATCATATACCTTTGTTCAATACGTGTCAGAGTAAGTGTTTCTTGTGTCTAAAACACGTAAAAATCAAGTATTATGAATCGAAAGTTGAACAGTGCACGGACAGGGAACGCGCAAATGGAGAGGGTTTTGACAAGAACACGCAAATGATTTAAATTAAATCATTAAATGCGTATAAAGTTCTATTTATACCCAATATAACACGCAAACCCTACTTGTACACTGAAACACGCATATGAGGCCAAGTTGCCAAAACACGCATATTAGGCCCATCAGTGAAACACGCAAAGTAAGCCCACTTGACAAACACGCATATTGAGCCCCTTTGCAAAACACGCATATGATGTCCACTTGGCTAAACACGCATATTTTTCACTTAGCCTAGTCTTCGATTCATATGAACCTTGACTTTCTAATAAAGTCAATCTTCGTAAACTTGATTAACACTATGAAAATTCACACAGAATTTTCTTGAACCCGATATGATTAACGAAGAGAATTCTTGAGAGAAAACGATAAGACAGACACCGAATTTAAATTCTATATCACAATTCTTAATATTTTTTCTCGATAAAGAGATTCTCGATGAATGTCACAACTTAAACAAAATTACAATGTACGATCATTAAATTAAGACCCGATATGTCACTAATTAATGAATTACAAAGTACCATTGTTAAGTATTTGATATTAACAGACATTGGACACAATCAATGTTGTTTTATAAATTCAAATACAACAAAAATAGAGACATAAGATTGAATAACATGATAAACAATCTCTCCATCTATATCTTCGTCTCCGTTTGAATTTTGCTGAGTTGTTGACGTGTAAGTATATTCTGCTTCCACTTTAAGCTTGAGTTTTCTCCATTCCGGACTGGATAGACCCAATTTTCATACACTTTGGAGATCCTTTATCTTAACGGTTGACACACATCCAGTTAAGATAAATAATTCTGCGACCACATCAGCAAACTGATGAGATCTATACAACACATGTATTCATCTCAATTGAGCTTATAAATACTTAAATCGATATATAACAGATAAGTAATGACTGATTCTACCAATTAAGATTAGAATCAAATCCTTTATCATGTTAGCTCACACATTAAGTATCTTGGACTCAATTATTTAAGGTAAATTGCAAATCAAAATATCTGTCAAATATGTCAACTCAGTGACTCCGTTTGACCTATTTTGACCGAAACCTTAAGTATTTCACTTAATCTTTCGAACAATTTACATACAAGACCTAATTCGAGGTGTACCAAACACACTCAAATTTGTCTTTATTTACACTACACCCTTATCACGATACACATTTATTCAGTGTTCACAAAGAACACAGCTAACTCCCCCTGGAAACCAGATAACCTAAATAACATTACCTCTCGTGCAATAGAACTCCTTTTATTATTGGCAAGAACCTTACGGAGCATAAAGTTACAAAATCGATCACAGTAATTTTAGAATCAAAATTACTCTAACAAATCTTGTAATAGTCATGCTTAATCCGGTATATTTGAGTGAATTTTAGAAAGAGTAATTACTTACAAAAAGATCGGATGTAGCAGATGAGTAAACTTAAGTGCCACATGTTTTCTTCATTTCTCTTGCAGTAACGACTCCCCCTTAAACCATTATTATATTTTTGTGTTGCATTTTCTGAATAAAAGATGGTTCTTGAGAGATGGTAACTGAGGGTTACTCATTCCAGTCAGCTGGACTAGCAACTTGAAACGTGATCGATCAAAGGCCTTAGTGTAACCATCATAAAAAATCAACTTTGCATATTGATACGTCCCACGGTGTATCAATATACCAAAGTATATTGTACACAGAACAGTTGTAGAGGGGGGGTGAATACAACTTTCCTCAATCTTTACAAACTTTTAACACAAAAGGTTTTAAGATTCAGTTTATGAATATTAAGCAAGTAAGTAAAGAGCAGGAATCATTAAAACAGTAAAGCAGTAAAGTGATAAAGACATTCTTGAACACAGATTGTGGTTTTCAAATGTAATCCTTTATTAAGAAATAATCTATACAAAGATAGCCTATAGATATCTAAACAACCCTATGAAATGACAAACAACAATCAATAAGTTTCAGCTCAAGAGAACCAGCCCAAGCTGATCTCGTACAGACTAAGCTGTGTATAAGAGCAGAGAAACTTGTGTGAAGAATGATTCTCAGGAAATGCCACCCATATGCAATCCATGAATGAGGCTTTTATAGGCGAAAGTGCTCCTTCACTTGGTGTCCGTTGCAGCTACGTGTTCTTCATTCAGTGGATGATAAAGGAATAATCAATCGTGCCTTTCATGGTACTTGTGGTCCCCCACGTACTGACGCACATTCTTTCATCAACCAATAAGAGCATGGACACGCATATGTAAAACCAACCACCAACCTGGATCCTAGGATTCTTCCTAGTCACGTCATTTATCTTTATCTTCAATCCAGGTTGTTATCTTCACTTGATTGTCAGACACAGATTGGGCCGTTTGTCAAGGCACCAATCTGCCTAAGTGTTTCCAAGCTGACTGCTAATCCCAAGCTATCTTCCACTAACAACTTGGTCTTCTATCTTCAATCCTCCTCTTCGACTTGGACTGAATGCTAATACATTGTTGATGCAGCTTGAACAACACTTGCTTCCATAAGATATTACAATTACAAAGTATGAAGCGTGATCTGGGTCAGAGACAAATCGTAAGCTGTGTCAGCTTAGTCTGACCCAGATCAGATTACAAGAACCAAAGATTACTAAGTGATTATAGGTCAGATTTGTCATCATTAAATTTACAATTAACATTGGGACTCAACAATCTCCCCCTATTTGATGATGACAAAACCCAACAACACTTCTAACTATCAGCTTACAAAGAATCAAAGTAAAATGAAACTAACAGATTGTGACCCTTTGAATCTTTTGGGTTCTTTTGAACTGAAATGAAGTTTTAACAAGGAAACTAGATTTGTACAACTGCCTTTGCATATATAGAGAACAAAACAAAGATATTACATGATATAACACTATTCTCCAAGCATTTCTATAGCTTCTTCCTTAACTTCAAATGATGGGGCAACTTTCACATCTAACTGCCTATCTAACCCCTCATCAATAAGGAACTGCTCATACCCATTACCTTCTTCACTAAAATTTCTGCAGAATCTGTATAAGGTAAATAGGTGCATAGAGATGGTAACTGAGGGTTACTCATTCCAGTCAGCTGGACTAGCAACTTGAAACGTGATCGATCAAAGGCCTTAGTGTAACCATCATAAAAAATCAACTTTGCATATTGATACGTCCCACGGTGTATCAATATACCAAAGTATATTGTACACAGAACAGTTGTAGAGGGGGGGGTGAATACAACTTTCCTCAATCTTTACAAACTTTTAACACAAAAGGTTTTAAGATTCAGTTTATGAATATTAAGCAAGTAAGTAAAGAGCAGGAATCATTAAAACAGTAAAGCAGTAAAGTGATAAAGACATTCTTGAACACAGATTGTGGTTTTCAAATGTAATCCTTTATTAAGAAATAATCTATACAAAGATAGCCTATAGATATCTAAACAACCCTATGAAATGACAAACAACAATCAATAAGTTTCAGCTCAAGAGAACCAGCCCAAGCTGATCTCGTACAGACTAAGCTGTGTATAAGAGCAGAGAAACTTGTGTGAAGAATGATTCTCAGGAAATGCCACCCATATGCAATCCATGAATGAGGCTTTTATAGGCGAAAGTGCTCCTTCACTTGGTGTCCGTTGCAGCTACGTGTTCTTCATTCAGTGGATGATAAAGGAATAATCAATCGTGCCTTTCATGGTACTTGTGGTCCCCCACGTACTGACGCACATTCTTTCATCAACCAATAAGAGCATGGACACGCATATGTAAAACCAACCACCAACCTGGATCCTAGGATTCTTCCTAGTCACGTCATTTATCTTTATCTTCAATCCAGGTTGTTATCTTCACTTGATTGTCAGACACAGATTGGGCCGTTTGTCAAGGCACCAATCTGCCTAAGTGTTTCCAAGCTGACTGCTAATCCCAAGCTATCTTCCACTAACAACTTGGTCTTCTATCTTCAATCCTCCTCTTCGACTTGGACTGAATGCTAATACATTGTTGATGCAGCTTGAACAACACTTGCTTCCATAAGATATTACAATTACAAAGTATGAAGCGTGATCTGGGTCAGAGACAAATCGTAAGCTGTGTCAGCTTAGTCTGACCCAGATCAGATTACAAGAACCAAAAGATTACTAAGTGTTTATAGGTCAGATTTGTCATCATTAAATTTACAATTAACATTGGGACTCAACAATCTCCCCCTATTTGATGATGACAAAACCCAACAACACTTCTAACTATCAGCTTACAAAGAATCAAAGTAAAATGAAACTAACAGATTGTGACCCTTTGAATCTTTTGGGTTCTTTTGAACTGAAATGAAGTTTTAACAAGGAAACTAGATTTGTACAACTGCCTTTGCATATATAGAGAACAAAACAAAGATATTACATGATATAACACTATTCTCCAAGCATTTCTATAGCTTCTTCCTTAACTTCAAATGATGGGGCAACTTTCACATCTAACTGCCTATCTAACCCCTCATCAATAAGGAACTGCTCATACCCATTACCTTCTTCACTAAAATTTCTGCAGAATCTGTATAAGGTAAATAGGTGCATAGATGGTACCTGTTTTAGTTCAGCAGTCCTTTGGAAAACCAAATTCCCTCTTGCATCTACAAAGTACATCCCATGTTCAGGTTCAGTGATGAACATCCCACATCTTGCATTTTCAACACCAGCAGGTAGAGACAGATTAAGATCATTCAGAATCTTGTCAACAGCACCAGAAGATAATTGTGCAAGCAACTCTGAAGGGGACAAGTTTTTGAGAAAAACTGTATGATCACCTCCAGGAGCATCAATCCTTTCAAACCTTCTTCTTTTCTTCTTCAGTGGCTCAGCTGACTCATCTTCATCATCCATATCATAAGCTCTTGGTCTTGGAAGGCCAGTGATATCAATCTTGTACTTCACAATTGCAGCTAATTTCTTCTCAATGGCTTCCAAGACTGTCTCTTTGTGGACTCCAGAAATACCAGTTATGATATTATGTAACTCCACCCACTCAGTGTATCCTAGTTCAAGCAGATTGTCAAGATCATGGGTTTCCCAGCTTGTTTCATAACCTTTCCTTGTAAACCTGATGCTGGGAATGTTCTTTCCTTTTCTCCTTTTGAGTAGAACCTGAAGGATTGGCTCAGGATGCCTTCTATAATTGATCTTTTATGTTATTTTTCTTTTCTCCAGAGCCTCTAACCAATCATAGGCTTCACCACTATTCTTCACATCTTTAACCTTCTGTGATGGTTTAGAGTGAACCGCCACCTTCTTCTTTCCTTTTCCTTTGGCCACAACTTTCTTTTTGGAACCAATGGCTGCAAAATCTTCTTAATCTTCCTTATTTATTTGTTCTTGAACAGCCTTGGCAATTTCAGGATCAGACTCAGTTGCAGCAATTCTTTCTCTTTGTAATCTGTCCTCCTTAATCATCTTCTATGCCACCTCAACTGTTACCCCAAGCTGTGGAGCTGTTTCAATTGCTAGCTCCCAATCCTTTTCTTTCTCAGTTAGGATCTTCACACCACTTGACCCAACTTCTGTTGTCCTTTTCTTGATCATGAACTGGGACAGAGTGGCTGTGTCTTCACTTGATGAAGATTCATCAATTTGTTCTTTGGGAGCTGGGTCAGCTTGAGTTGGCACAGCTTGTACAGGAACAGCTTGGGAAGACTTTCTTTTCTTTTCAACTTTCTTAACTTTTTCAATTCCAACATCCTTCCTTATATCTCCCATTTCAGCATCAACAGTCTCCCCCTTAGTTGTATCACTCTCCTTTTCAGCCTCTTCATTTACTTTTCCAACATTTTCACCACCAGACTCAGATTCTGGTATTTTTATCTCTTCTACATTTTCCTCCTCACCTTCCACTTTAGAACCATGCATAACTATTCTTCTATCATTGACTGCCTCCTCAGCTCTGGCCTTATTCCGTCTCTCTTTCAGTCTTTCAAAATATTCTTCAATTTCCTTGTCAACCTGAGCTTGTTGTCTTTCTCTTTCTATCTCCATTTCAGCTTCACTCATAGCACTCCTCTTTCTCTCAGTAGCATTCTTCTCCCCCTTTTTGTCATCATCACCAGGAAAAGAGCTCACTGGAGTGGCAAAGAGGCCTTTGAGATCCTGGTTGATCAAGTCAATCTTAATATTAGTGAGACAGCAGGCTCTTCTTAGCTCAACATAATCCTCATGGAGGAGTTCAATTTTGGATTTAACACCCTTAGAAACTTCAATCAGATCATTCTTGAAATCTGCGTGTGACTTGTTTGCAGATCGAAGTTCTATGGTGACTTCCCTTGTAAACTTGGTTGCTGCATTCTCAATCTGACTCAGAGTACTCTTGTTTCTTTCATTCTCTTCATTGACTGCCTTTGTAAGACTATCAAGAGACTCTGTCAGCTTGCTCTGGTTCTGCTGCATCAAATCAACTGCTTTTAACACATTTTCTTTCAATGCAGTCTAATCTTGACTCAGCTTATCCACCTTCTTATCCGTCAATTCCTGATCCTTTTGGATCTTTTCCAAGCATTTGGTCAGATGTAAGCTCTCAACCTTATAGGTTGATTTGAACTCAGTGAGCTGACCCACCACATCTGAAAATGAGATAGTGGCAGCTTGGGAAGAACTTGCAGTTGGCTTAAAAGCCACTGACTCTGGAAAGAGCAGCATGCAATCCTTAATATCAGGGTCATTGGGCTCATTTAGAAGGGGGTGGAGGCTTAAGGAGTTTTGGAAAATTTGCTCTTGAGAGTGAGTCTCATGAGTAGATTTGTCAGAATTGATGATGAGTTGATCAGCCTGAGAAAGATTAACGTTTAATTCAGGCTGAGGGCTAGTGGGAATGTGTTGATCTTGATTTTGATCAACTCCTCCACTAGCATCTTCCATCAGAGCATCCCTTGAGGATGGATGGGCAGACTCATCATCGAATGAAGAATCACTTCCGGAGATAGTGATCATATTCTCATTGACATCGTTAGGACCATCAATGGTTCCCTTTGCTGCACAAGGGGCTGACATAACTGCCTTAAAGACAACCATGTAACCTACATAATCCCTCTGTCCAAGGACAGATGTAGACACAGACTCTGCAGGTGTAATGTTTTGTGTATTTGATTGCCCTTCAACAGAGGTGTGTTGTTGCACCAAAGTATCCTTAGGGAGAATTGAGGCCTGTACCCCTCCTTGTGACATAGAAGGGGCATTGACAGCCTTTGCAGACTCAGAGTGTAAGAGAGAAGGAGTCTGATCAGCTTGGGGAGGAGAAGCAGTGTCACCAATGCGTTCGATACTTCTCTCCTTTGGCTGACCATCCTCAGAGATGATGTGCATAGACTCTGATTCATTTTGGATCTGTGCTAGATCCTCTGTTATCCCTTTAATGATATCATCAACCTTTTGGGAGGCTGATGATGGCGATATAGGTGCAGACACAGTGTGACCTTGGGAGGAGGTCTTTTTTTCAATACCTTCACCCTGTTTGGAGGGTTGGGTAGCAATAGGTGTTCCATTTAACTCAGCTACACTCTTTTGGGAGAGTGCAGATGGGCGTGGCGATTTTGGCTTGTCAGTTTGGGTGGCAGGGACAGCTTTGGAACGTTCCTTAGCTTTCACTGCACCTTGGGGGATCTCAAGATTTGATGTTGCGTTATCAACCCAGAAGCTGGCACAGATTTCCTTTGTGATCTTTTCTTTTTAGCACTGTGAGGCACTAAGTCCTCAACAATGGGTCTTTTAGAAACGGATTTTGATAGAGTGGATGAGGGTGTGGCTAGGGTGGCTGATGTTTTGGCCAACCCTTCACCCTCTTTTGAATGAGAAGAATATTGAATAGATTGAGAAGAGTTTGAGGGTTCAGAAGCATGTGTACCTGGGTCCCCCTGATTAGCAGATTGAGTGTCAGACTCAGATCGCGTCGAAGAAGGGACTACTTCCCTAAGTGCTTCTTGTTCCCTTTCTCTTTGCCTGCAAAAATCAAGGTAGATCTGCATTGCTCGGGTCAGACCCTGCACAGATACCTTGGGACTATTGAAAATGTTATTGTTGATAGACTTGCATTCCACAGTCTGACCAGTTGCCAGACTGTAATCATTGTCAAGTATTGCTTCAATGATAAGAGCAAGAATCCTACCATAAGGTATGGTAAGACTCTTCTTATGAACACGATTAACTAAGTCCTTAAAAATTAAGCCAGCAAAATCTATTCTGGTCATAGTGACCATTGCATGAAAAAACTGCAATTCTAGAACATTAGGTTGATCAAAGCTGTCTGCCTTTACTTGTAAAGTTTTAGAAATTGTGCTCAATAGATAATTCCAAATGCCAGTTAAATATTTTATTTTGACCACTGAAGCCAATGGACCAGTATATCCAACTTCTTGTAAAATATTTTTGGCTTCAGTATGAGACACAACATTATCATAATCATCTTCAGGCATATAAGACAGCTCAAATGCAGACCTAATCCTCTCATAAGAAATATATACCTTTTACTTACCATTGAGGATTGTGCCATAGATTGCAGCATCTCCTTTCTTGTTCTGTCCCACAAAACAACTCGCCCAAAATTCACAAAGTAGATCTTGAAACACCCAGTCTGGCTTCTCAATCATCACTTTGCCGAATGGATGATACCATAAGAAAGCCACAATCTCATCATATCCTTTTGCCCATGAAGGAGGATGAATATTGGCATGAACCAGACTGCCAATCTTGATTTTACCAGTATCAAGATCAGCCGGGACCACTACTACATTACTTCCCACCACATAAGGTGAAAGCTTGTTGGCGCTTATTGGAGCTGGGTATTGACTTTCAGGTTCAGAAGAAGAACTAGATTGAGAATCATTAGAATGAATAGAAATAGATGATGATGCCATTTTAAAAACAATTTTTAGAAGAAATTAAATTTAATAAAACAGTAATCAGATTTGAGAGAAAAATTGATTTGAGAAAATAAGAACAAGTGATTTGGGATTTAGGTTAAATCGATATTATATACAAAACTCAAAATATCCCGTTTGAAAAAGTTGGAGAGAGAAAGATTTTGATTGGAGGATCAACAAGTAGTGGTGGTACTTTTTCAGTAACCAGCTGTTACCACTACACGTGTCACACTCCAATAGGATCAACAAGTACACTTAAATAAAATAATGAAAATAATAAAACGCACTGAGATATTTAATAACAAAAATAACCACGAAGCTGGGTCAGACTCAGCTTACCCTCTTTCACTTGGAAATGCACCAAGTGTGAAAGGGTAGTCTGGGTCTGACACAGCTTACCCTCAAAATTTAGGATAACTCTAAGGGGTCAGATTTGTTATTACTTAGCTCACTACCTTTTACAAATTAAGCATACCTAGTTTACTTATGAGGTAGTTGAACCTTGATTCATCCAATGGCTTTGTGAACAAATTAGCAAGCTGATTATCTGTTGGAATGAAGTGGAGTTCAACATCTTCTTTCATTACATGATCCCCGATGAAATGATATCTTATATCAATGTGCTTGGTCCTTGAATGAAGCACAGGATTGTTTGAAATTGCTATGGCACTGGTACTGTCACAAAAGATTGGAGTTTTTGAAGCAGTGACACCATAGTCTTGAAGCTGATATTGCATCCAAAGAATTTGAGAGCAACAACTTCCTGCAGCAACATATTCAGCTTCTGCAGTGGAGATAGAAACTGAATGCTGCTTCTTGCTGGACCAGCTTACAAGTCTATTGCCAAGCAATTGACAAGCTCCTGAAGTACTTTTTCTGTCAATCTTACAGCCTGCAAAGTCAGAATCTGAATAGCCAATTAGACCAAATCCTGAGTCTTTGGGATACCAAAGACCCAGATTGGGACTACCTTTAAGGTATCTAAAGATTCTTTTCACAGCCTTAAGATGAGATTCCTTAGGACTAGCTTGATATCTTGCAAAAAGACATGTAACAAACATAATATCAGGTCTACTAGCAGTCAAGTAAAGTAATGATCCTATCATACCCCTATAAGCTGTGGTGTCAACAGATTTGCCGTTTTTATCCTCATCCAGCTTATCACCAGTTCCCATAGGAGTTTTCATAGGTGAGCAATCACTAAAACCAAACTTGTTTAAGAGATCTTTAACATACTTTCCTTGGTTTATGAAAATTCCATTTTTAGTTTGTTTAACTTGTAAACCCAGAAAATAGTTTAGTTCTCCCATCATGCTCATTTCATACTTTTTAGACATTAATTCAGAAAACTTTTTGCAAAGTCTTTCACTGCTAGACCCAAATATTATATCATCTACATAGATTTGTACAAGCAGGATATCACCATTATACTTTCTCACAAACAAAGTATTGTCAACATGACCTCTTTTGAAGTTGTTAGCCAATAAGAAATTAGACAGAGTGTCATACCATGCTCTTGGAGCTTGATTCAACCCATAGAGAGCCTTGTCAAGCTTGAACACATGGTCAGGAAACTTTGTATTTTCAAAGCCAGGAGGCTGTTCAACATAGACTTCTTCTTCCAATTTTCCATTAAAAAATGCACTCTTCACATCCATTTGGTAGACTTTGAAACCTTTGTGAGCAGAGAAGGCCAAGAACATTCTGATTGCCTCTAATCTTGCCACTGGTGCAAAAGTCTCATCATAATCAACTCCATCCTCTTGTCTGTAACCAAGAGCTACCAATCTTGCTTTATTTCTGGTCACAACTCCCCTTTCATCCATTTTGTTTCTGTAGACCCACTTGGTTCCAATCACAGTCTTGTGATGAGGTCTTGGAACAAGTTCCCAAACCTTGTTTCTTTCAAACTGTGTTAACTCATCTTGCATTGCATTTACCCAAGAAGGATCTGCCAGTGCTTCATCAACCTCAGTTGGTTCCACCTTGCTTACAAAATTGACAAACATGCAGAAATTGCATGTTGCCTTTCTTCTTGTTTTAACACCAGAGAGTGGATCACCAATGATTTGGTTAATTGGATGACTCTTTGTCCATCTAGTAACTGGGACAATGGACTGATTCAGATTAGATGGTCTCATCATAATCAATTCCATCCTCTTGTCTGTAACCAAGAGCTACCAATCTTGCTTTATTTCTGGTCACAACTCCCCTTTCATCCATTTTGTTTCTGTAGACCCACTTGGTTCCAATCACAGTCTTGTGATGAGGTCTTGGAACAAGTTCCCAAACCTTGTTTCTTTCAAACTGTGTTAACTCATCTTGCATTGCATTTACCCAAGAAGGATCTGCCAGTGCTTCATCAACCTCAGTTGGTTCCACCTTGCTTACAAAATTGACAAACATGCAGAAATTGCATGTTGCCTTTCTTCTTGTTTTAACACCAGAGAGTGGATCACCAATGATTTGGTTAATTGGATGACTCTTTGTCCATCTAGTAACTGGGACAATGGACTGATTCAGATTAGATGGTTCAGCATGATCAGCTTGATGAGGAGGTTGATCAGCTTGGACTGGAATGGAGCAATCTGAACCAGTTGGAGAGTCATTTAATGGATTCTGAACAATTTCTTCAGTAGGAGTAGGATCAGCTTGAGCATTTTCAAAGATTGGAACACTTTCTTCTTCTTCTAAAAGTTGCTCACCCTGAGTTTGAGCATTATCAGCTCCAATTGGAGGATTACTTGGAGGCTCATTCCCAGGTACAGCTAGTTCTTCAAAATTGAAATCTTCATCT
The DNA here is from genome assembly GCA_034093135.1 of Erigeron breviscapus. NCBI lineage: Eukaryota > Viridiplantae > Streptophyta > Magnoliopsida > Asterales > Asteraceae > Erigeron > Erigeron breviscapus. The sequence goes on along the minus strand of CM067169.1, from coordinate 6,215,512 downwards.
TCAGGAGGAGAGCAATCTGGCTTAGAACAACCTCCATCAATGCTTACATTAACAGAGTTCTCAATTGTTTTAGTTCTCTTGTTGTAAACTCTGTAGGCCTTCATCATTGTTGCATATCCAAGTAGGATACCTTCATCTGATTTCTCATCAAACTTTCCAAGATGGTCTTTCTGATTCAAAATATAGCAAGGACTTCCAAACATTCTTAGGAAACCAATCTCAGGTTTTCTCCCCCTAAGAAGTTCATATGCAGTCTTCTGGTGTCTTTTCACAATGAGGGATCTGTTCTGGGTAAAGCAAGCTGTGTGTACTGCTTCAGCCCAGAAATGAGACTTGACATTGTTTTGAGCCATCATGGATCTGGCAGCTTCAATAAGAGTTCTGTTTCTTCTTTCTGCAACACCATTTTGTTGAGGAGTTCTGGCAGCTGAGTAGACTTGTGAAATCCCTTTTTCACTGCAAAACGAATTAAGAGTGATATTCTTAAATTCAGTGCCATTATCACTTCTTAATTGCCTAACAGGTCTTTTGTAGAGAATTTCAGCTTGCTTGATGAAATGAATAATGCTGTCAGCAGCTTCACTCTTGTGCTTTAGAAAGAAAACCCAGGTGTATCTTGAATACTCATCAACAATTACCAAGGAGTACCTCATTCCAGTGAATGATGGAGTACTAATTGGTCCAAATAAGTCCATATGAAGCAGATCCAAACAATTATCAATGGTTGAGCATGTTTTAGACTTAAAAGTAGCTTTATGTTGCTTGCCTTTCTCATAAGCACCACACAGCTTGTCCTTCTCATAATTGATCACTGGAAGACCAGACGCCAACTCTTTCTTACACAGCTTGTTGATGTCTTTGAAATTCATATGAGACAGCCTTTTATGCCACAACCAATTCAGCTCATCTTGAGTCTTTGACATGAAACAGACTTCTCTTGTGATAGTTGGATTTCTCATGTCAAAAGAATACAAAGACTCATCCCTCTTTGCAATAAGACCCACATTGCCTTCTAAATCAAGAACAATGCCCTTATCAGACTTGAATCTCACTTCATAACCAGCATCACACAACTGACTCACATTGATCAGATTGTGCTTCAAACCATTAACATATGAGACCTTTCTGAAAGTAAGGGGACCATTTGAAAGTATACCAAAACCTTCAGTCTTTCCTTGAGAGTCATATCCAAAAGTAACATTAGGACCAACGCGAATCCTAAAGCTACATAGCAGGGACTTACATCCGGTCATATGCTTGGAACATCCACTGTCCAAATGCCAGGTATTATCGTCATGACTGCCCTGCAATTATGATAAGAGATTAGTTCTTTTTGGGAACCCATCCAAAGATGGGTTCACCAGAGCTGACCTTCTGGTCTGACTCAGATTGGGTAACTAAACATAGACTCTTATCACATTTTGAAACCCATTGTTTCTTGGTCTGTGCTTTACCAGATTCAAAGTTCTTTCTAGCAACATTTAGAGTTTCCTTTTGAACAAAACCTTTGCCTATTCCAGATTTCTTACATTCAGCTCTCAATTTTCTTTGATCAACAGTTTTTTGGATCAGACACATTCTTAAGAAAATTTGCTTCCATTGACACCTTATTAGTTTTGGACTCAACATATTTTAAAATCAGTTTGTCAGAGTCAGACTTGGTGTTACTTGAAACAGACTCAGATTTTGTTTGTGACTCATTTCCTAGAGAACCAGACTTCTTACTCTTTAAAAGCTTTATTTTCTCTTTAGGAACACTATGATCTCTAAGCTTTCTTTTATTTTTCTTTAAACTACTCTTGTTTGTTTTAGTCTTTGAATCTGACTCAGATTGGGTAATGGTCAGCTTGGACAAGTCAAGACTTTCTTCAGGTTTTAACTCAACAACCTGATCAGCTTCAGATACAGCTTCAGCAATGGTCTGACCAATGGTTTCAGGATCTTTAAACCCAATACCCGATTTCTGAACCATTTTAATTGGTTTAGAATTCATTCCATTTGTTTGGACTTTGGGTGGTGAAGGAGGCTGATAACAAGGCTCCATAGCACATACTTCAGCAATGGCTATGGCCCTATCATAATCACCATCAAAATAGCTTGGATCTGATGAGGTATTTGTTCATTTACACACTTAGCAACTCTTTTGGAACTTATACACCATGTTTCAGTAATTTGTTTAACCTTTAAAACTTTTCTTCTGCAGTTTTAGCTTCTTTAATCAAAATGGAGTTTAATTGCTTTTAAGCTTTAACTTCAGATTCTAGTTTTTCAATGGTGTGACTCTTAGAGCTGTTATCAAGTTTCAAAACATGTATTTCCTTTTTGAGTTCTTGATTAAAGTGTTTTTGTAGCAGAACCTCATCACCAAGTTTATTCAGTCTGGACAGTTTCTCATTATCAGACAGATTGGAAAAAGAAGTTACCTCAGGTGGAGCAGTCTGACTGGTAGATGCCTGGTGAGCTGACTCAGATTGCTGTTGTATTTTCACCAGATCTTCAGCAAATCTTTGAGTAGCTTCTTTAGCCATGAAACACTTGGCATCTTTATACAGCTCATCATCAGATGATGTGGCACTTTCAGCCAGTCTTTGGCTACCAGACTCTTTTCACTTTTGTTCACCTTCTCAGTCAGCTCAGCTACTTGTGCTTTCAAGGCTTTGTACTTAGTCTTGAGCTTTGAGTATTTTTCACCTCTTCCACCTTTGGCTGGCACAGCTTGAGTAGATTCTTTAGATCTGCAATCTCCAGCCATATGTCCAGTCTTGCCACACTTGTAACAAGTGACTTTGGACATGTCAAATGGCTTCTTGGTCTTGTCAGCGTGGCCACCTCTTCCTTTTCCTTTAAACTTATTAAAGGATCTCTTTCTGATCCTTTCAGCCAACATAGCTACTTCATTAGCTAGTTCATCACCATCAGATTCATCACATTCAGATTCAGCACAAACAGAGTTAGGATTAGACATCACAGGAATATCATCATTAACACAAGGAATGATCTCATTACTAATTGAACTAGGGTGTTCAGTCATAGAAGAAACAAGTGCAGCAGCAAGCTGTTTATAAGAATCACCCATAGCAATTAATTTTTCAGCCTCTGAACATTCTTGGTTATGAAGCAAACCAAAAAGTCCAGGGAGATCAAGATCATGATAAACAGAACTTAATTTAACAGAAGAAATATAGTTGTTCCATTTGGGTGGTAATGAATCAAGAAATTTACTCTTTAAAACCTCATTTTTCTTAATAATTCCAACAGCAGCTAAATCATTTACCAAAGCATTAAAGCGGGTATAAGTGTCAGTCAAGGATTCATTTCTCAAAGAGAAAAATCTCTCATACCTCCTGGTCAATGTAGTAATTGTGGATTCCATGGAGGTAGAGCAACCCTCAAACATGACAGTCAATGTACCCCACATTTTCTTAGCTGTAGAACACATTTAATAGAATGGTAAAGGTCTTTGGGCACAACTTGGACAATGAAATTTCTAGACTTCACATCCAAGTTTGCCAACCTCCTATCCTCATCCCCCCAATCTGCCTTGTCCTTAACAATAGATTTGACTGTGGCAGGAATGGTTGGTTGACCTTCCATGACCACAGCTTCTACCACAACAGTTTGTGTAGGAACATAAGGACCATCCGCAAAGATGTCAGGCATATTGTTATCGATGGATTCAAGGAGCAAAGACATTCGACCTTTCCACCCACTGAAATCATCTTTATCAAACATGGGTGGTCGGGTTGAAGAACCATTATCAATATATGATGACATAATGCTTTACTATAAAAGAAATAATGCAAGGATCAAGTCAAGTTAATTCTTAACCCCTGCTCTGATACCAATTGATACGTCCCACGGTGTATCAAAATACCAAAGTATATTATACACAGAACAGTTGTAGAGGGGGGTGAATACAACTTTCCTCAATCTTTACAAACTTTTAACACAAAAGGTTTTAAGATTCAGTTTATGAATATTAAGCAAGTAAGTAAAGAGCAGGAATCATTAAAACAGTAAAGCAGTAAAGTGATAAAGACATTCTTGAACACTGATAGTGGTTTTCAAATGTAATCCTTTATTAAGAAATAATCTATACAAAGAATTACAGGGTTGTTGCGGAATAAAGATAGCCTATAGATATCTAAACAACCCTATGAAATGACAAACAACAATCAATAAGTTTCAGCTCAAGAGAATCAGCCCAAGCTGATCTCGTACAGACTAAGCTGTGTATAAGAGCAGAGAAACTTGTGTGAAGAATGATTCTCAGGAAATGCCACCCATATGCAATCCATGAATGAGGCTTTTATAGGCGAAAGCGCTCCTTCACTTGGTGTCCGTTGCAGCTATGTGTTCTTCATTCAGTGGATGATAAAGGAATAATCAATCGTGCCTTTCATGGTACTTGTGGTCCCCTACGTACTGACGCACATTCTTTCATCAACCAATAAGAGCATGGACACGCATATGTAAAACCAACCACCAACCTGGATCCTAGGATTCTTCCTAGTCACGTCATTTGTCTTTATCTTCAATCTAGGTTGTTATCTTATCTTGATTGTTAGACACAGATTGGGCCGTTTGTCAAGGCACCAATCTGCCTAAGTGTTTCCAAGCTGACTGCTAATTCCAAGCTGTCTTCCACTAACAGCTTGGTCTTCTATCTTCAATCCTCCTCTTCGACTTGGACTGAATGCTAATACATTGTTGATGCAGCTTGAACAACACTTGCTTCCATAAGATATTACAATTACAAAGTATGAAGCGTGATCTGGGTCAGAGACAGATCATAAGCTGTGATGCGTGAAATCGAGTTTAGAAATTAAAACAAGAAATACCCTAAAACTGACTACTACACACTTGCGGGCAGTGGACCCGTTCGTATATAGTATAGCTAGAAGGTAAGTCCAGGATCGAACACGGGGAATGGTTTTGAAATAATTGTTTACTAAAGTGGTTTTAGAATAAGGATGGAACCGTAGCCAAATCGCTACCTCACTTTGACAATTTGAAATTAAAGAAATTTAAATGACAAGACACTTGAAAGTAAAGAAAGTTCAAACAATATAAATAAAGATCATCCACTTCGAATCCACTTGACTTCAGTTATGATTGCACACGTTAAAGATCAAATTATTTAGAGTTGACAAGATAATCGTGAAAGGATAAAAATGCTCGTGTGGTACCACCAACCGCTCGCAAATCACCCCAACACCTAAGTTGCTAGTTAAATTACCCAAGCCGGTACCACCAATGCCTAGAAAATCTCCCCAACAATTAGTTTGCTTGATTATCCCATTACCAATTATGCCTATGTGAATGAAAACGTGGTACCACCAACCGTTTCTAAACACGTTTACCGATTAATTCCTATTATAGATTTGACATTCACCGTCATACCATGAACCGGTGACAAACGACCATAGACAATCGAATTGCAACGATAAACATATTCACCTAGTACCACTAACGATGAACACATACACCATCAACATCAAAAGAATAAATCACAAGGAATTAATTGATAAAGATCACGGCACAACGATAATTTAATCAACTCATGAATTAAAATATTGCAATCATATCATTCGTCAAGTTTCATCAAAGTGGATGATTGGAAATCTAGCCACTCATGCTAAATTGAAAATAACAAACGAAATAGAAAGAGAACATATTGTACCAATGATTGTTGCCTGTCCCCTTGCCCGCCCGCCCTTCGCTCCCCCGCTCTCTCTGGGTGTTCTTGAATCTTCAATGAATCCAATGATGAAATCTGAGATGATCCTTGGAAGAATTCGTGGTAGAACAGCTCCTAGAAAGAAAATTTGATAAATGGGAAATAGGGTTTATTTTTCTTTATATACCTCCCCAAAATCTGATGCAGAAAGCTGAAACCCTGCTTTTACCGTGCACTCACTGCGGCGCAGTGAGCCTTGTGCACTCCCACTGCGGCGCAGTGAGAATCTTCTGAAATTCTATTCTAGTGTGACTACGGCGCAGTGGGGCTAGTGCACTCCCACTGCGGCGCAGTTAAAATCCTCTGGAAATTCATCTCTTTTACTTCGGCCTTTGACTGCGGCGCAGTGGGGCAACGTCCCTCCCACTGCGGCGCAGTGTTAAACCACTGGAAAGCTTTGGCCTTGGCACCCCTTTGACTGCGGTGCAGTGGGGTTGCATTCTTCCCACTGCGGCGCAGTGTAAACTTGCTGAAATCTTTGTTCTTCTTTATTATCGGCTCTCGAACACTCGATCAACATCTTGGCCTAAAAATCGTCAGAAACTACACCAATTGGACGCACAACCCGCTAAGAACCTGAAAGCACTAACAAACACCATAAACGCGCCAAATGCATACAAAATTGACTCAAAACAGATACGAAAAAGGCCAATAATGATGTGGGCGATCTATATAAATTGGTCACATCAAATCCCCCACACTTGAGTGTTGCTTGTCCTCAAGCAAATCTGGAAATTAAGCAAAAGCATTCCTTGGTACGAAGCTATATAAACACATTACGAATATCCAAAAAGAAACCAAACCAAGTATGTCGATGACAAGGACTCGGTGAAGCAGTTTTAATCTTAAATGAAAATCCGAAATGTTTGACAATATCTGAACAATCCACAAGCCTCAATAACACGACTAAGCAAAATTGAAACAAATGAGCCTATCAAAATCATCCTACTCCAACGAACTTACTATTGGGGTTGAATATATATCAATAATCACTCATTGCTCGGTCGTGATGCATATCTTACCATAGGCTTGAACAAGGATCATAGCTTCACCGACATGGCGTGAGCACCAAGTACATCATCAAAATTTGGCATATAAGTCGGTTGTAAAGTTAGGCTAAGGGTATTTACAATGGGATATGGGAAATTTAGGTTAGTGATAGGAAGTAATAAAAGTATAAGTTATGTATAAAATAGTCTAATCAAACCCTTACCATTGATTGCCACCAACCCATAAGATGCTATCCCTTGAACACACCTCAAAAGTAACAAGCAAACCGACACCATTGTGGTGTATCAACTTCAAACAACTTAGGAACAACCAAATCTTCCATTCTATTCACGAACCACATGATACAACAATTCTTTAGACATATAAAAATGAGAAGTACCCACTAGTAGCCCAAGTTCATTTCTTTTTTCTTTTTTTTTTATTTCATTTTTTCTCTTTTTTTTTTATTTTATCTGTTTTTCACTTCACTTTTTTATTTTGAACCATTTTTACTCTACTAGTAGGCACCCTCTTACAATGATGAACAATGTCTAAAACAATACACTTTATTTGAACAATCCAATACATTCCCCAAAAACTTGACCAATCGAAGTATTCCCAAAGACCAAGAATATTCCAACCGATAACCCATTGAAGCTCTCCCAAACCGTCCAAACAAACCAATGACAATCAATGGCCCCCCAAAATTAGACTATCGGTATGGCGAGGTAAAGTTTACATATTTAAGTTGATTTATACAAAGGAAAAGGCTAAGTTCAAAAAGTGTGTCTAAGTGTATCTTGCACTAAAGATGAGTGCAACAAAGGTTTACAAAGAAAGGAAAATCACTGACCAGAGTAGCCAGCAACACCAAACATGTATGTACATGTATAAAAGTATGTATGCTAAAGGTAAAAATATACATAAGCAAGGGGTGAATAGAAAGAAAATACGGGTCAAACCTAATATGCCAATTCGTCATCCAATGTACTTCTATCACAAAAGTGATCTCACTGCGGTCTCGTAACGATCACCAGGGCAAGTTCTAGCTCAACACATCACCGGCACACTCATATCAAAGAAAGTAACCCGGAAATGGAATAAATTAACCTCAAGTTCGCACATCTTAGTGCAGAGTTCGAAATGGAACCCTTACTCCCGAATAAATCCAAGAGCCTAAGAGAGGGACAAAATTACAAGGCAATCAAACCAAAACCGTAAACACCTAGCACATCTATAAATGAATGATGAATCTCACAACTTTTGGGTGTTTGGGAAATTTGAGTATGCAAGTAATGTTATCAATCCACAAGGATTAGCCCAATAAC
>CM067169.1:6128435-6206454 GCA_034093135.1 Erigeron breviscapus | reverse complement strand
TGAAGGTCGAGTTTCGACGGATTCTATGAGTCCTAAAGTCGTACGAAAGTCCATTTAATGTCCCTAATGACTTATATTTCATATGTTAATGTACGATAGGTGTCGGGGGATTACTATTAAGCACTGTTAGCTTTTGATTGCGCGCATACACTACTACGAGGTAAGATACACTACTTTTGTCACGCTGAGGGTGCAACAAAAATGGTTTCATAAACTATAACCTCCAAACGGTAATGTATAACCCATATGTGGTTGGGTTGATATGGGAGGTACTCGGGGAATTAATGATGACGTTGTTTATGCCTAAAATGCTTCCCCGTAGAGACGTTTACGATATGTTATGTGACGATAATGATATGCTTACGGAGGTTAATGATATGCTTAACGATATGATATGTTATGATGAACGGTGGTTAATGATATGTTGTAATGTTGTTATGTGCATGTATATGTGGCTTGTTCATCTAGAACACTAGACCTTTTTAGGTTGCCATGACACGGGCACGTTTTAAGGGCCCTAACGTGAAAAGATGATAGTATGGATTAGTTTAGGTTAAAGGTGGAAATCTAAACTAAATACTATAAATGCTCGAGCTAATTAGATGTAAGTGTTATGCATAACCTGTGCCTTACGGTGGTAATAGGTACATAGTGCCTTACGGTGGTGATAGGTACATCGTGCCTTACGGTGGTAATAGGTACGTATAAATGGTGCCTGACGGTGGTAATAGGTACGGCATGCCTGACGGTGGTTATAGGTATGTAAAATAACGGTGACTTAGTCACAACTTAATGAGATGAGATGAGATGACGAAACTGATTAGGCACGCTTAGGGTCATGAACTCTATGCTTATATGTGATGTGGATATGTTTATACGGTGGTATGAATGCCTAATTAAAATGACGTAAATGTTTTAAAGTGACGATTTAAATGGATGAAATGTTTTGCTTAAACCTGGTGTTATCTTACTTAGCTTTATAGCTAACACTTGTTTCTTTTAAATGTGTTGACACCCCTCAGGTTAGGCATTGAGATGACGTGTGAAGCTTTGGCGAGAGATGGGTAGATGATCAAGCTGGCTTTAGTTTACCCAATAGCTTCGCATAGACCTTATGTTATCGATTTCCTTTATGGAACTTATGTAATGACTATGTTATGATTGCTTTATGTTGGGCAATCTTATGGATTTCTTTTATTACTGATGTGATGCTATTAGTAACACCACTTATGTTTCTCAACTGTTTTCTTTAGTTGAGTATTTTCCTAAATCGTTTCCGCATGATTTAACGCCGTTAGGCAAAATTTTGGAAATCCATATTTTTACGAAACGGGTGTTACATGATAGTTGACTGGTGAACATACAACAAGTCTAATAATCACTAGAATGGACTTTTATTACTTAAATAATAAGACAAGGCTTATTATCCGGGTAAAGGTACATAAAGTATACAAGTCAATTCCTCGATATCAGTGTTCAGACTTGTAAGGTCTAGAACACTGACAATCCTCCAGTGTACAGATCTGGTAAGACTTCCAGTGGACTCCGCCAATTGTCAGTCTTCTTTCTTCAGACTTCAGTCTTTGACTTCAGTGAGAATGTCTTTAGTAGAGTAGATCTGGACTGGGGTGAAGTCCAGTGAGCTAATCTGGAGAATACTCCAGATTTCCTATACAAGTATTTGCTCACTGGTCTTCCATTATTCCTGGACAAATCTTCAGAGGGACTCCAGTTTCCAAGTCTGGAGTAGGTCCAGTAGAACACGTTTCTGGACAGATCTTCAGTAAGGCTCCAGTAGTCGAGTCTGGAGAGAGTCCAGTAAATCTGGACCTAACATTACTTCTTTCAGAATCAACCTCAGCAACATAAGCATTATCTTCTTCATTGACTTTTGAACTCCAGTCATATGATCCGTCTTGTTTTTGGACCACCAAGGCTCTTGAAGTACTCTGATCAACTGAGCCTTGATTCCCATTAGACCCATCATAATACGACTTTTGTTTTGAGATATCTAAGGATGAAGGTACTATTCCACCTTGATTGAAGTTCTGACGAGTCACAATAGATCTGTCATCCTTCTAGCAATGTGTCCAAAACCCTCACAGTTATAGCACTTTACTTTTGACTTATCAAAGCCAGATTTGGAACCCACAACCTTTCGCCCTGTTCTTGCCAAGAACCGTTTAGTCCTAAGAGTCAACATGGCCATTTGCCTTTGTAGATCAATCTCTTCTAAGTCCAAAGGATCAATCTGCTCATAGTCTTCATCGATAAGACTTGGATCTTGAACCTTTCCTTGGATAAACTGTTCATATGATGTCACAAATGACGCAAGAACTGATAAGTGACTTTCTGCACATTTGACACTTATAGGCACGGTGGAACTAGTACTAGAGGTAGGATATCCACGGTTTCCTAAATTGTCGCTCTAACTTAAAACAAGACATATGTTCCCTTCAGAATCAAACGAGATTTTCTGTAAATCAACATTCTCACTAAGGTATGCACTTGTGCTTCCACTTGGAGAATCTTCCAGATTTCCTATACAAGTATTTGCTCACTGGTCTTCCATTATTCCTGGACAAATCTTCAGAGGGACTCCAGTTTCCAAGTCTGGAGTAGGTCCAGTAGAACACGTTTCTGGACAGATCTTCAGTAAGGCTCCAGTAGTCAAGTCTGGAGAGAGTCCAGTAAATCTGGACCTAACATTACTTCTTTCAGAATCAACCTCAGCAACATAAGCATTATCTTCTTCATTGACTTTTGAACTCCAGTCATATGATCCGTCTTGTTTTTGGACCACCAAGGCTCTTGAAGTACTCTGATCAACTGAGCCTTGATTCCCATTAGACCCATCATAATACGACTTTTGTTTTGAGATATCTAAGGATGAAGGTACTATTCCACCTTGATTGAAGTTCTGACGAGTCACAATAGATCTGTCATCCTTCTAGCAATGTGTCCAAAACCCTCACAGTTATAGCACTTTACTTTTGACTTATCAAAGCCAGATTTGGAACCCACAACCTTTCGCCCTGTTCTTGCCAAGAACCGTTTAGTCCTAAGAGTTAACATGGCCATTTGCCTTTGTAGATCAATCTCTTCTAAGTCCAAAGGATCAATCTGCTCATAGTCTTCATCGATAAGACTTGGATCTTGAACCTTTCCTTGGATAAACTGTTCATATGATGTCACAAATGACGCAAGAACTGATAAGTGACTTTCTGCACATTTGACACTTATAGGCACGGTGGAACTAGTACTAGAGGTAGGATATCCACGGTTTCCTAAATTGTCGCTCTAACTTAAAACAAGACATATGTTCCCTTCAGAATCAAACGAGATTTTCTGTAAATCAACATTCTCACTAAGGTATGCACTTGTGCTTCCACTTGGAGAATCTTGACCCACATTAATCGTAGGTCTACCGTAATAAAGCTCGGGAATCTGAGCATTATTATATCCTGCTTCCCTCCTCTTTAGTTTCATTTCTTGTCCCCTAAACTTAGCAACTATCTGAGTCAAGGGCATATCTTAGAAATCAGCTTTTTCCTGCAAAGTAGTAATATAATTACTCCACTTTTCCGGCAAGGAGCTCAAAAATTTCTCGACTTTTTCCTCCTCAGAGTAGGTAACATCAAATGCTTGCAATTCTGCTAACAAGTGATAATACCGTGTAATTAGTTGGTCTAAGTTTTCACTTCTTAACCCATTAAATACGTTATACTGATGTTTTAAAAGATCTCTTCGATTCTTTTTAAGTGTTTCATCCCCTTCACAATGATTCTTTAACGCTAACCAAAGTTCTTTAGATGTATTGAATCCATTAAATAAATGTAATATTTCTTGTGGCAATGACATTTTTAAACATGATAGTGCCTTTTTCTTTGCCTCATACAATTTTTTATTAGATTGAGTCATGTCTTGGTAAGCATATACTTTGTTAATACCACTATCCTCATATGTTGGGGCACTATATCCTTCTGTCATACAAGTCCACATTCTAATGTCTGTGAATTACATAAAGGATTCGAATCGACTGTTAGGTCCAGTTTTACTGGACTCGCTCCAGACTTGAAGACTGGAGCGTCTCTGAAGATTTGTCCAGAAATAATAGAAGACCAGTGAGCTATTTACTTGTACAGGAAATCTGGAATCCTCCAGATTAGCTCACTGGACTTCACTCCAGTCAAGATCGTTTCTATTGAAGACATTCTCACTGAAGTCAAAGACTGAAGTCTGAAGAAAGAAGACTGACAAGCAGTGGAGCCCACTGACAGTCTTACCAGATCTCCCGACTGGAGCCTTTATCAGTGTTCTAGACCTTACAACTCTGAACACTGATTACGAGGAATTGACTTTATGCCTTTACACACTTTTACACGGACAACCCATTTGTCTATTGATAAAAGTACAACACGTGTGTAAAGGTGGTTGGTTAAAAGGATGACAAGTCACATCAACATGACTTTATCCTTGTACTTTAACCAATGCATTTAAGGAATTAAAGTAGTTGCCATAAATGCATGCAACCATATTTGTACGGCATAATAAATTCACTGTTGAATTTATTTGCCTATAAATACAAAGTCACATACCTCGTACAAATTACTTTTTTGCAATTTGGTGAACTTGCTAAAATACTCTCGATCAAAATAGTTATACTTCACAACTTTAAGTATATCGATCCAAGGAGATTATTTAGCAAGTATAGATCACTTATAATTCAAAGATTGTTTAGATAGTTACATACTTGTAATATCTAGGTTCCGCAATAATCTTGTATTTTGTTTATCATCAATAAATAAAATACACTTGAAAACTACATTTGTGTTCCACCATTTATTTACTTATTTAAATATTGCTTTAAGTCATTATTACTTTATTTATATTCTTGCATTTGTATTTAAAGTAATACTAGTCCAATCTAGTTCATACTTGACTTGTTATTTTACACTCGTGGGTTAAACCATCGTGTGAGGGACTTTACAATTGGTATCAGAGCAGAAGGCTAATATATTTGCCTAGACCTGTTTCACGATGGCCAACCCAGAAAATACACAAGGTAATCCCGAACCTAATTTTAATGAACCACCACCCGTTAATAATAATCCTCCACCTCCTCCTCCTCCTGCTTCTCCACATGTACATGTGCACTACTCGAATAATCCTGTTCCCAAATTCAATGGGAGCAGTGATGAATTTGGTACGTGGAAAGCTAGGATGATATTACATGTTACTGGTATTGAAAGGAATATGATGAAACTTTTAAATGAAGGAACCTATGTGCCTAGACTTCCTATCAATGCACTCCTTGACCCAACTGGATCAAGAAGTGGAAGGGAAAAGAGGGAGGAACACTGGTCCGAAGAGGAGAGGAGATTGGTAAATCTTGATACCATCCTTAAAAACATGATCCTCGGGCTGTTCCAGAAACCCTAATTCCCACACTAGTTCTCTATCCCAGTGCTAAAACCATGTGGGATGAACAGGTGAACCAGCATAAGGGAGGTGATGATACTGTTGTTACCAGAAAAGTCTCCCTAAACAAAAAGTATGAGTCATTTTTTGCTCTCCCCAATGAGTCTCTAACTGGTACTTACACCAGATTTATGAGAATTATAAACCAGTTAAGAGGACTGGGGGTTGAGAAAGACAAGGATATACTTTTGGAGAAATTTTGTGATATTCTTCCCACTAAATGGTCTCACGTGATTCTGGTCTTGAGACAAGGTAAAACCTTGCACGTCCATACTATGTCAACATTGTATGGAGCCTTCAGATTCACTGAAGAGAATCAAGCCCAGAGGATTGAGGCTGAAAAAGATGCTTTAAATCATGCTTCCAGTAGTTCCACATTGGTCAGTAATACTGCACCACCTTGTGCTGCATTAATATCTTCCGAGAATGTATTTTCTATGAAGAAGATGATGTCTGAACTAATGGATTCTGGAGTCACTAATGATATCTCTCCAGACTGTGATGAAACTGACAGTGATGACCTTGTTGCAATGATTGCTAAAACGTTTAACCGTTTTAAACCAAGAGTAAATAGGCCCACTGGACAACATGCACCCAGTTCCTCTACTGACAAGACCAATCTGACATGCTTTAAGTGTGGCAGAAAAGGTCATTTCATGAAGGAGTGCAAGTCCAGTCAGTTTGTCTCTCAGTCTGGTCCATCTACTTCTTATAACAAGCCTGATGATAGCTACAAGTCCAAGTACAAAAAGCTTAAGGCTCAAATTGCTCTCATGTCTCAACAGATAGAAAATAATAAATGCATGATTGCAACCACTGAAGAAGCATGGGTTCCCTCTGATGATTCATAAGTTGATGAAGAAGAGGAAAGAGACTGTTGTTTGATGGCTCTGGCATACCAAGAGCATCTGGTGAAGGATGATGTCACATCTGGTAGATGGGTGGACATTGTAATTAAAAAGGTTAGTGAATACGATAATGAAACCGATCCTGAATTAAAATTGGACATTGCTGAAGCTTTAAATTCTGATTTAATTTTTGTGGAAACTGTTAGATTTGACAGTCTTAATGGCTTAGAAACAGATTCCTCTGAAATCGCTGCTTTAAAATCAAAATTAAAAGAACTTCAAGATATTGAACTGGCATTTCAAGCACAAGTTTTGGTAATTGAACAACTGGTTCAAGAAAAACATGACCTGGAAATGATTTTGCAAAAAGAAAAACAGGTCATTAAATCATGGCTAGAAACAAGAAAGCCATATGATGCTGGAATAAACCAATTTCCATCCCAAAAACGTGCTTATCTGGATGGAAATACTCATATTGCAGCATTAATACCAGTTATTGACCGGTTACCATAGGAGGTTAGACCAAGTACCATTTATGATGAACCTTCCACCCCAAAAACTTGTATTATACCAGCTCAACTTCCAGGGGTTAAGACTAGAGCATTCCAGATGACTGCTCCAGTTAAAAAGGTTAATCAAAATAAACCTTTGCCTCAGACTGCTTCTAAAGAACCCCGGGTTCAAAAGAAAAAGACCAGTTCCCTTCCTAAGCCTAAAGTCCAGTCAACTGGAAAGGCTTAGGTGTCATCTGAAGAATCTATTTTGTTAAGGATGGAGAGCCAGTTTCAACTACTGGCTCGTCAAATTCAAAGTTGTAATGCAAGATTAAACAATTTTGAGGGTACTTCATCTGGCCCTAAACAAAATACAAAACCTTTTTCAAAGAAAGAAAAATTATTACTCCAGTTGAGAAAAAGAAAAAGGTTTCAAAACTATCAACCCCAGTGGTCTTTTCAACTAAGACTACTGTTGAAGAAAGTGAACTTAACCAGATACCCCCAGGGATCCATAAGGGAGGATCCAGTGAACCCATCAGTCGATGGGTTCCCAAATCTAACTGATATATCTGGTGGATGTGCAGGGCGATCGAAAGAAGTTTATCTGGTATCTTGACAGTGCAGCTGGCAGGACAATGACCGGATGTAAGACCATGCTGGAGGAGTTCATAATTTCTGATGGACCCTCCATTACTTTTGGAAATGATGGTTGTGGAAAAACTGAGGGGTATGGTGTTCTGAACAATGGACAAGTCAAATTCAGACGAGTTGCATATGTGAATGGTTTGAAATACAACCTGATCAGTGTCAGTCAACTGTGTTATGATGTCTATCAAGTTCTGTTCAATATTGTTCATGGCATCGTATTCAACAAAGACTGGAAGGTGGTTTTGATTGCTCCCAGAAGAGGAAAGAGACTGTTGTTTGATGGCTCTGGCATACCAAGAGCATCTGGTGAAGGATGATGTCACATCTGGTAGATGGGTGGACATTGTAATTAAAAAGGTTAGTGAATACGATAATGAAACCGATCCTGAATTAAAATTGGACATTGCTGAAGCTTTAAATTCTGATTTAATTTTTGTGGAAACTGTTAGATTTGACAGTCTTAATGGCTTAGAAACAGATTCCTCTGAAATCGCTGCTTTAAAATCAAAATTAAAAGAACTTCAAGATATTGAACTGGCATTTCAAGCACAAGTTTTGGTAATTGAACAACTGGTTCAAGAAAAACATGACCTGGAAATGATTTTGCAAAAAGAAAAACAGGTCATTAAATCATGGCTAGAAACAAGAAAGCCATATGATGCTGGAATAAACCAATTTCCATCCCAAAAACGTGCTTATCTGGATGGAAATACTCATATTGCAGCATTAATACCAGTTATTGACCGGTTACCATAGGAGGTTAGACCAAGTACCATTTATGATGAACCTTCCACCCCAAAAACTTGTATTATACCAGCTCAACTTCCAGGGGTTAAGACTAGAGCATTCCAGATGACTGCTCCAGTTAAAAAGGTTAATCAAAATTAAAAGAACTTCAAGATATTGAACTGGCATTTCAAGCACAAGTTTTGGTAATTGAACAACTGGTTCAAGAAAAACATGACCTGGAAATGATTTTGCAAAAAGAAAAACAGGTCATTAAATCATGGCTAGAAACAAGAAAGCCATATGATGCTGGAATAAACCAATTTCCATCCCAAAAACGTGCTTATCTGGATGGAAATACTCATATTGCAGCATTAATACCAGTTATTGACCGGTTACCATAGGAGGTTAGACCAAGTACCATTTATGATGAACCTTCCACCCCAAAAACTTGTATTATACCAGCTCAACTTCCAGGGGTTAAGACTAGAGCATTCCAGATGACTGCTCCAGTTAAAAAGGTTAATCAAAATAAACCTTTGCCTCAGACTGCTTCTAAAGAACCCCAGGTTCAAAAGAAAAAGTCCAGTTCCCTTCCTAAGCCTAAAGTCCAGTCAACTGGAAAGGCTCAGGTGTCATCTGAAGAATCTATTTTGTTAAGGATGGAGAGCCAGTTTCAACTACTGGCTCGTCAAATTCAAAGTTGTAATGCAAGATTAAACAATTTTGAGGGTACTTCATCTGGCCCTAAACAAAATACAAAACCTTTTTCAAAGAAAGAAAAATTATTACTCCAGTTGAGAAAAAGAAAAAGGTTTCAAAACTATCAACCCCAGTGGTCTTTTCAACTAAGACTACTGTTGAAGAAAGTGAACTTAACCAGATACCCCCAGGGATCCATAAGGGAGGATCCAGTGAACCCATCAGTCGATGGGTTCCCAAATCTAACTGATATATCTGGTGGATGTGCAGGGCGATCGAAAGAAGTTTATCTGGTATCTTGACAGTGCAGCTGGCAGGACAATGACCGGATGTAAGACCATGCTGGAGGAGTTCATAATTTCTGATGGACCCTCCATTACTTTTGGAAATGATGGTTGTGGAAAAACTGAGGGGTATGGTGTTCTGAACAATGGACAAGTCAAATTCAGACGAGTTGCATATGTGAATGGTTTGAAATACAACCTGATCAGTGTCAGTCAACTGTGTTATGATGTCTATCAAGTTCTGTTCAATATTGTTCATGGCATCGTATTCAACAAAGACTGGAAGGTGGTTTTGATTGCTCCCAGAAGAGGAAATGTATATGTGATGGATATGGAAAGCTCTCCATCAGATCAGTGTTTCTATACTCAAGCTGATGAAGACACAAACTGGTTATGGCATAAAAGGTTATCCCATTTAAATTTCAAAAATATTAACAAGTTGTCTAGAAAACAACTGGCAGATGGGATACCTTCAGTTTCCTTCAAAAAGGAAAGGCCATGTCCAGGATGTGAGATGGGAAAGCAGAAACGTGCCAGTTTCAAGACCAGACAGAACTTTAGCATAACTGAACCACTTCACATGCTTCATATGGATCTCTTTGGTCCAGTGAATGTTCAGACTCGTGCTGGTAAAAGATACACCCTGGTGATCGTAGATGAATTCTACAGATATTGTTGGGTGATCTTTCTTAGGTCTAAAAGTGAAGCTGCTGCTGAAATCATCACTCTTATCAAGCAGATTGAACTCAAGCATAAGCAAAAGGTGTGTCAGTTAAGAAGTGACAATGGAACAGAATTCCAGAATGCAACTCTGGAGTCATTCTGTACTGACACTGGCATCTCCCAGAACTTCTCCTCAGCAAGAACTCCAGAACAGAATGGAGTTGTAGAAAGAAAGAATCGAACGCTTATAGAAGCTGCCAGGAGTATGTTGGCTGAATCTGGTCTTCCTACCAGTTTCTGGGCTGAAGCAATTGCTACTGCTTGCCACACCCAGAACAGGTCTGTTTACATCAAAAGACACAAGAAGACAGCTTATGAAGTCTTAAGAAATAAAAAACCAAATATTGGTTATTTTCACGTTTTTGGATGTCCAGTGTACATTCTGAACGACTCCAGTCAGTTAGGCAAATTCGATGCCAAAGCTGATGAAGGGTATTTCTTAGGCTATTCAGCCATTCGCAAGGCCTTCAGAGTCTACAACAAAAGACTGGAGAAGGTCCATGAGTCAATACACGTTACATTTGATGAATAGAATAATGCAATTAATAGAAAGCCAGTCCTTGATTCTCCCCCAGAAAATCCAATTATCTTCTGTGAATCTGATCCCATCAACTGCAAAGATTCACCTGAAGAAGTTTCCAGTCACTCTGACTTGGAACCAGCTCAAAAGAAGAAAACCCCCAGTAGTACACCTTTCTATCCTTCAATAAGTTTCAAACTACCCTCTGAACTTGTTATTGGATCAGATGTTCGTACTACTCCCCCAGTATCAGTATCAGTTGATATTATACCAGAAATGCCTTCAAATGAAGAATTTCATGATGCAAATTGTGATCTTACTGATTCAGATGAAGATGTTGAAATAGTCTGGCAGGATCCTCATCATGAAACTCAATTGAACTCTTGCACTGATATTGTTGTCAGTAACAATCCTGGTCAATACTCCAGATGGACAAAAGCTCATCCTATCGATCAGATCATAGGTGACTCCAGTAGAGGGGTTCTGACCAGAAGAGCCTCTAGTGATCAATGCTTATATGTCAGTTTCTTATCACTGATTGAACCAAAGAAGATTGATGAGGCTATGGAAGATCCAAGCTGGGTGACTGCTATGCAAGAAGAGCTTCACCAGTTTGAAAGGAACAAGGTTTGGTACCTGGTCCCTTTCCCAGTTGGCAAGAAAGAACCAATTGGAACAAGATGGGTCTTCAGGAACAAGGTAGATGAAGATGGCCACGTAATCAGAAATAAGGCCAGTCTGGTAGCACAAGGGTACTACCAGTCAGATGTTGATTTTGATGAATCATTTGCTCCAGTGGCTAGACTTGAAGCGATCAGAATATTCTTAGCATTCGTTGCTCATCATCAATTCAAGGTCTACCAGATGGATGTAAAGAGTGCCTTTTTGAATGGAAAATTAGAAGAAGAAGTGTATGTCATACAACCATCAGGTTTCGTTGATGAAAAGCATCCACACTGGGTATATCGTCTGGACAAAGCACTTTATGGTCTCAGACAAGCCCCACGTGCCTGGTATGATACTCTGACTAGACACTTATTGAAAAATGGTTTTAAAAGAGGTGCAATTGACAATACCTTATTTATTCTTCGTGAAAAAGGTAATATTCTGCTGGTACAAATTTATGTTGATGATATTAATTTTGGGTCTACTGATGAAAACATGTGCAAGAAATTTTCTAAAATCATGTCCTCTGAATATTAAATGAGTTTAATGGGTGAATTAACATATTTTCTAGGACTCCAGATTAAACAAACCAAAGATGGTATTTTTATTAATCAGGAAAAATATGTTAGAGATCTTTTAAAGAAATATGATATGAACTTTTCACCATCAAAACCCACTCCAATTTCTGCACCACTAACATTGAACTCCATTTTATTCCCACTGACAAGCAACTCGCTGACATTTTTACTAAACCACTGGATGTAAAAAAATTTGAATATCTTGTTGGTGAGTTGGGAATGTTAAACCCTTAAATCTGGAACCTTGGTATTGAACGCCTTTGTGTACTATCAGGGATCCTTGATTTAAAGATTTATACATCTATGACTGCTTAGATATCGAACGCCTTTGTGTACTATCAGGGATCCTTGATTTAAAGATTTATACATCTATGACTGCTTAGATATCGAACGCCTTTGTGTACTATCAGGGATCCTTGATTTAAAGATTTATACATCTATGACTGCTTAGATATCGAACGCCTTTGTGTACTATCAGGGATCCTTGATTTAAAGATTTATACATCTATGACTGCTTAGATATCGAACGCCTTTGTGTACTATCAGGGATCCTTGATTTAAAGATTTATACATCTATGACTGCTTAGATATCGAACGCCTTTGTGTACTATCAGGGATCCTTGATTTAAAGATTTATACATCTATGACTGCTTAGATATCGAACGCCTTTGTGTACTATCAGGGATCCTTGATTTAAAGATTTATACATCTATGACTGCTTAGATATCGAACGCCTTTGTGTACTATCAGGGATCCTTGATTTAAAGATTTATACATCTATGACTGCTTAGATATCGAACGCCTTTGTGTACTATCAGGGATCCTTGATTTAAAGATTTATACATCTATGACTGCTTAGATATCGAACGCCTTTGTGTACTATCAGGGATCCTTGATTTAAAGATTTATACATCTATGACTGCTTAGATATCGAACGCCTTTGTGTACTATCAGGGATCCTTGATTTAAAGATTTATACATCTATGACTGCTTAGATATCGAACGCCTTTGTGTACTATCAGGGATCCTTGATTTAAAGATTTATACATCTATGACTGCTTAGATATCGAACGCCTTTGTGTACTATCAGGGATCCTTGATTTAAAGATTTATACATCTATGACTGCTTAGATATCGAACGCCTTTGTGTACTATCAGGGATCCTTGATTTAAAGATTTATACATCTATGACTGCTTAGATATCGAACGCCTTTGTGTACTATCAGGGATCCTTGATTTAAAGATTTATACATCTATGACTGCTTAGATATCGAACGCCTTTGTGTACTATCAGGGATCCTTGATTTAAAGATTTATACATCTATGACTGCTTAGATATCGAACGCCTTTGTGTACTATCAGGGATCCTTGATTTAAAGATTTATACATCTATGACTGCTTAGATATCGAACGCCTTTGTGTACTATCTTTGCATTAATAGATTTATAGATCAACATTCCAGGGGGAAGACTCAGGCCATATATTTTCTTGTCCTTAAAATGTTTTAATTTAAGGGGGAATTTATTAATTTATTTTCTCGCTGGACAAAACTAGTACTTTGCAAATGTGTCCCTCTCACTGGTAATTAGATAGGTTGAAGTGCATGTTTGAGGTAACTTTTGTCTCCTTGTAAATGTGTCCCTCTCACTTGTCTGTATTAGTTGATGTGCATGTTTGAGGTTGCCAGTCTTTCAAATGGTTTTCGTTGGTACTTTACTGGAGTGTCCCTCCAGTGTACCATCAGTGCATGTATCACTGGCCTAATCCACCAGTGATACTGGAGTGTCCAGTCAACCTCCAGATGCACTGAAATGAGTCATGGTATGTCAGTCATAATTTTTTTAATACTTGGTCTTTGTGCGTGCCACCTATGCAAACTCTTTGAAAAGATATTTATCTTATTATCCTACGTGGCATGTAATTTTTCAAACCTAATGATGGAACTTTTTACCTTGGGAAGACAAAAGGAACTAGTGGGTAATGTTTGTGGGCTGTAAACCGTCACATATTTATGTGTGATGTGATGTATTTAATGCAGATTTCAAAATCCGATTCATATGGAGGAGGATGCATGTCTATTTGACGAAGGATTGCGCAGGGCGATTGAGGACATAGTTGTTTGTGGGGGTCCTTTTTTTGGAGACCTCCAATGGAGACTTGCTTCCTTACCTATTAGGTATGGGGGTTTAGGGTTGTATTCGGCAGTTGAAGTTTCATCTTATGCATTTGTGGCATCGAGGGCCCAATCTTGGGTGCTACAGGACCATATTTTACGGGACAGTGGTTTATGCGGTATGGATTCAGATTATACTTGTGCTTTGGCTTGTCTTCGTGATACGATTCCAAACTTTGACTTCGGCGGTTTCACTAACAAGGACACCGCCCCCCCTAAAGCTCAACATGCATTGGCGAATGCCCTTTTTAGTAAAATCGTCCAAGATATGGAGGTACGCTTTGACATGGCCACTAGGAAAAGAGCCATTTTTAAGTGTTTACAGGCACCACATGCTCAGGATTTTCTCCTTGTTCTCCTATAGAAGGGTTAGGACAACATATGTCACCTGTGGAGTATCGTACAATCCTCAAATACCGCCTCATGATCCCCCTATATCCTAATGATGAGATATGCCCTATTTGTCGCAAGGCGTGTTTGGATTCTTTTGGGGAGCATGCAGTTCACTGTAGAGACCTCCCGGGGTTTAAATGCCGACATGATTTGGTTAGGTATGTTCTCTTTGACATTTTTAAGCGTGCTGGGATTTCTGCTAAGAAAGAAGCGCCAGTGAATTTTTTGACCGACCCAACGGAAGGAAGATCAACCCTAAGACCAGCTGACATTTTGGTCTTTGGATGGATGAGAGGAAAACATGCATGTGTGGATCTTACGGGGGTCTCCCCTCTCGTGGGCTTAGGGTGTGGTATGTTCACAGTGGGTCATGCTGCTTTAAAAGCTGCTTCATGCAAAGTGGCCAAACATGAGAAGGCGTGTCTGGATAATCAACACGTATTTATACCAATTGCATTTGATACATTTGGGTTTCTTGCACCTGAGGCCGTTGAGTTACTTAGTAGGGTCCAATGGGTCATGCACACTAACGTCATGATGCCAAGATACATGAATGTAGTTTTTAAACGTCTTGGTTTTTCTATTCAAAAAGGGTTAGCGGCGCAGCTTGTTGCCCGTTTACCTTCTATCCCTATGTAAAATTCTTAAGTTGAATGAAAGATGCATAAAAATCCGATCAAAATTATATTTGATAAATTCAAAAATAACCGTTTGAGTTCCACACTCTCTCTCCTATATAAATACCCACATTCACTTTATTTTCATTTACTTCGAAAATCATTTACTCCTAATTCTTCAAATTCCTTCATTTACTCCATTTTTCATTCAATTTTCAATCATCAATCTCTCTCATATTTACTTCATAAAATCTTCATAAACCCTAAATTTTCAGTTTCATATCATCAATCTACCAAATAAAATGGCCCCTCGACAAGCAACTTCTGTCAAAAATCTTCTCGCTGCTGAATATGCTCCCGTTGCCAACATAGTAAAGGCACCTCATATTACTTTAGAGGCAAAGGCGATCAGAATTAATATGAATAATTGGATGGCTAGACTCACTAGCACCACTCATGCTCCCACTTCTCTCATTGGATGACTGAATACCTTTTTCCTCAGTTGTCCACTCTACGGTGCTCTTACTATCAATCCCGGGAAAATGTATCACGATTACTTATGTGAGTTTTGGTACACCGCTGTGTATGTTGAAAACACTCAATCCATCAACTACACATTGCAACAAGGCACCAGGGCCTTAACTCTCACTGTTGACTCTCTTAGAGATATTCTTCAGTTGAATTATTTGGCTGAAAATGAGATGGCCATTACTCTCCCTACTGGTCTAAATTACAGGGATGTGTGTAGACTGATGGGACATACTGATATACTGGATGAGCATGGCCAGTTATCAAGAAAAGGCACCATCTACATGAGCAAGCTTACAGACTCATGGAGATACTTCTTCACTCATCTTGTTGAGTGTTTGGGTGGTAGCTCTGGAGGGTTGGACCAGATAAATCAAATGCAACTCCAGATTGCTTACTGCCTATGGTTTGGATACAAGGTTGACTTTGCTCAGATTTTCTTTGATGACCTTGTTGAGCGTCTAAAAGTGAAAGGTAGAAAACCTCATATTCCATATATTCGTTTTCTGTCACTTGTTTTTCAAAGAGCTCTAGGTGATCAGTATGATTACAATACAAACCATTTTTCTGTGTGTGACTTTCTGAGGGAGTTGACTTCATTAAAATCAAGAGCTGGTGAGGTTGAAATTCCTGTAAATATGCTAAACCATTTTAGAAATGATGCACTCGATGCATCATCATCAGATGAGCAAGAAGAGGCTCCAGGTGGGAACCAGATTGGTGAAGGACCCTCTGGAGTCCTAAATGCTGAAATAGTGCAACCAGTAACCCAGGTGGCTCCTGACTTTCAGCAGACTTAAATTGTTGTACCTCAAGAACTCCCCACTCGACCAAGAACTTCCAGACGTCTTAGGAAGGATGGAATTCAGGTCAATCCTAATAGAGCTGAATCGAGACATCCAGATTCCTCCCAACAGGAGTCTGGAGATGTCTTAAGAGAAAACTTACAAGTAGTCTCTCTTGAACAAACTGGCGTTACTGGAGCCTCACCTCTAGTAATTCCAGTCTCTCATTCTTCTGCTGGTGATATCATGAATGAAGATGGGTCTTTTATTGTTGAGCAGGAAGAAAATGTTGTACAGGATGTTGAGCAGGTGACTGGTGAGCAAGATACTCAGTTGGATTTAAATAGAGAAGTGGATGATCAGACAGTTGGGACGGCTCTAGATTGGGATGTGGTAGATTCCCCAATGTCTGAAGGTAATATGTTTGATGTAAATATGAATTTTCTGGGTGATGAAGTAGAAAATGTTGTTACTTCTGTTATTGCTTCAGTCACCCAACCACTTGTCTCTACTGAAATGCCACCACCACCAGAATCCATTATTGCACCACCACCACCACTTTCAATACCGCAAAACACTCCTTATTTCAATCCACCCTCACTTCAAATTTCACAAAATCAACCCCCACCACTTGAAGCACCACTGAACCTCTCTCGTGTGCTGGACTCGACTGTTACAACAACTGAAACATCTACTGAAGCAGTCCAGACACAAGTTCCATTAGTGCTCAGAAGGGAATCTGCACTTACTCCTCCTAATGGTCTCTCCACTACTTCTTCCACAAAGGTCCAAGGCCTTTTAAATAAGGTGGCGGACCTGGAGAGATCACTCCATTCATCTTCTCAGGTTGTTTCTGATTTTAAATCACTTTTATCAAATAATCTTGCATCAGAAATGAACCTCTTTGCTGGTAATGAGAAGCTGGTGTTTGAGAAAATGAATGAACTAGTTCTGGCCACAAATAAAAATTCTGAAAATATTAAAGTGGCAGTTCAAGGATTAGAGGTAAAGCTGGTGAATTCTGTTCAGACTGCAGTGAAAGCTAAAGTTGTTCAACCACTGGCAGGTCTGACAGATGAGGTTCAGAAGTTGACCACCAGGATTAGTAATCTGGAAAGCAGGCCAACCCTTGACCAGAATTCTGTTGTAAGCACCCTCAGTGATGAAGTTGTACGCAAATTTAGAGGTGATATGCTGAAAGAAATTACTTCAAGAAATTTCTGGGTCAGTTCTTAGAACCATTCAAGATGGGTTGTTGCCTCAGGTGGTACATATGATTGAAAATGAAATGCCAAAGCACTTGTCTTCAGAAATTTCAAATTATCAAGAAGGAAGTGACTGAGCTAAGGAAAACTGTTAATATCACAACTCCAGTGGCAGGAGGAATATTTGGTGCTTCAGACAGACACATGCTTGAACAGTTATGGAATGCCCACAAGTCTCAAACTGGTGGACATTCCAAGGGGGAAAAGTCTGCTTCCACTGAGTCCATTCCAGAAGGGTTGGTGATTGAAAAGAAGAAGGATTTGGCTGCTGCTATTGAGAAAGCCTTTGCAGTTGAAAAAGTGACTGGTACTGATGCCAGTGCATAGAAAGCACTTGGTACTGATGCCACTGTGCAGGTTGAAGAGGCTGCTGGTACTGTTGCCAGTGAGCCCCAGTTTGAAGCATTCCCAGATATCACAACTTCTCTGAAGTCAGTTAAAAGAAAGCAACATGTGGTATCTGGAGGAGAGATTGAAACCACTGGGAGTTCATCAGAATTTCCTACTGCTGATGATGACACTTCAAAGAGACTGGAGCAGGAGTGCATAATGATTGAAATTTTTAAGAAAAGGCAAAAGGATGAACTGCAGGCCCACAAAATGGAAATGGCAAAGATGGGGACTCTTGATTCTTATAATGCTGGCAGGTTGGGCATACATGTTGATGTATATAAAAGAATAAAGGAAGACCCCAGAGTTCATCAATGTCTGGATGCAATGGATGATGTTTATGTTCGCTCCAGGTACTCTTTAGAAGAACAAACATATGATGCAGTGACTTATGGTGTCAGCATAGTTGAGCTGATCAGACAAAGAACGGAGGAACTGGTAAACCTCCAAAAGAAGGTCAGACAAAATGCTGCAGCTCTGGAGATGGAATATCGAAAGAAAATAAAGGGTTTACCCAAACTTACTGCCAAACAGATCAAGGCAGCCAGAGATGCAGACCTCAGTACCTTCATTCCCTTAGATACTTCATTAAGAATAAATCGTGAAGAAATCCAGTCTGCCTTGGAACAAGAAAAGGTATCCAGGGAAACTGAAGCATTGATTCAGGCTGCCAAATTGAAAGATAAGTATAATGAACTGATGACGTTCAGGGCTGATGCCAGAAGGATCATAAGTGCTGAGATTAAGTTTGCTGAAAATCATGAACAGATGACCAGGTTTCAAGTGAAGTTGACCAGAGAAGGTAACTTCGTGGATGAAAGGAAGAATGCTTCAGTCCAGTCGTTTGGATGGACTGAACTGAAGGAGATAGGCTTGACTTTCAGGGGGAAAACAGATTTAACTTTTAATGTCAAAGCATTTATGAAGAGGATTGAGAAGGTCTGGAAGAGAATACAACAGATGGAAGCTGCTCTGGGTATGCGACCACCAGTTTCTGTACCATCCTCACCATCTCCAAAGAGAAAGGCCATTGAAGATGCTCCAGGACAGACTTCAAAGAGAAGGGCCTGACTCTTCATCATTTACTTGTATTAAAATTTCTTTGATCAAAATTGTAACTGTTTATCAATTGATGTATGTAAATATAGTTGCAATTTTTGATTCACAAGTACGTGATCAGATTAAGTCTAAGTTAGAACTAAAAAATGAAAACTGGAACACTGATGATCTATAAGGTGTTTTCCAGTAACTTAAATTTTTAGACTTAGTCAAAAATTCAAGTGTTTTTCAAGCATACAATTGTATAGATAGAAGCTTGAAAAACCTTGCATTATTTCTGAACAAATAGGGGGAATTTGTTAGGTCCAGTTTTACTGGACTCGCTCCAGACTTGAAGACTGGAGCGTCACTGAAGATTTGTTCAGAAATAATAGAAGACCAGTGAGCTATTTACTTGTACAGGAAATCTGGAATCCTCCAGATTAGCTCACTGGACTTCACTCCAGTCAAGATCGTTTCTACTGAAGACATTCTCACTGAAGTCAAAGACTGAAGTCTGAAGAAAGAAGACTGACAAGCAGTGGAGCCCACTGACAGTCTTACCAGATCTCCCGACTGGAGACTTTATCAGTGTTCTAGACCTTACAAGTCTGAACACTGATTACGAGGAATTGACTTTATGCCTTTACACACTTTTACACGGACAACCCATTTGTCTATTGATAAAAGTACAACACGTGTGTAAAGGTGGTTGGTTAAAAGGATGACAAGTCACATCAACATGACTTTATCCTTGTACTTTAACCAATGCATTTAAGGAATTAAAGTAGTTGCCTTAAATGCATGCAACCATATTTGTACGGCATAATAAATTCACTGTTGAATTTATTTGCCTATAAATACAAAGTCACGTACCTCGTACAAATTACTTTTTTGCAATTTGGTGAACTTGCTAAAATACTCTCGATCAAAATAGTTATACTTCACAACTTTAAGTATATCGATCCAATGAGATTATTTAGCAAGTATAGATCACTTGTAATTCAAAGATTGTTTAGATAGTTACATACTTGTAATATCTAGGTTCCGCAACAATCTTGTATTTTGTTTATCGTCAATAAATAAAATACACTTGAAAACTACATTTGTGTTCCACCATTTATTTACTTGTTTAAATATTGCTTTAAGTCATTATTACTTTATTTATATTCGTGCATTTGTATTTAAAGTAATACTAGTCCAATCTAGTTCATACTTGACTTGTTATTTTACACTCGTGGGTTAAACCATCGTGTGAGGGACTTTACATCGACCTTTCCACGAAAAGTATTGGTCAATGATCATCAGCTTGGGTGGTGAATTACCCTTACCGGTCTCATGATCCATTAGTATTAATTGGTTAAGATAATTTGCTGCCATTGTGTATGTGGTTCAACTTATAAACACGCAGAACACAAGAACTCGCAAAATCTGGGAACACTCAAATGAAACACGCAAAAAAGTGTATGAAACACGCAAAATCACAAGAACTCTTAAACCTCAGAAACTCGCAAATAGAACACGCAAACCAATTGAATGCGCAAATGCCTAGGTAGTAACGAAAACACGCAAAAGTACATGTACTTTTAAGAACACGCAAAACACGAAAACACACCTTTTTCCAATCTTTCTTAGATCTTGAACCCAATTTTGTTACTAGATCAATGAAACTTTGGAAAAAAGATGTTAGGACTGAGATGTGTTTGATTTTGGTGTCAAGTTTGAACCTTTATTTCAAACGAACCCGAAAACACCTCTCCACCTAAGAACACGCAAACGGCTAGACACCCAAAAACCGAAATCAATCTCGAACCAAGGTGTTAAAACCTATGGCTTTGATACCAGTTGTAAGTCCCCCAGGTCTTACCGAACCGAGATTGACTTAAGGATATGTCGAGGTGCGGAAATTCCTCGAGATAACCCACGGTTTTTATATCTAGCTTTTATGATATATATATATATATATATATATATATCATTAGTATATAATGTATATATATATATATATATATTATATATATATATATATATATATATATATATATATATATATCTTTGCGTGAACATAAACACTCGTATTTGGTTACGATAGTGAAACGGCTCTCCGGACACACTTTATCAACCAACGTGATAATCTGCAGTCTACAAGTCGTCCAAACCGGGTGTGTGTTTGCGGTTCGTGCGTGAGATCGAGTACTACCCACAAGACAACTATATGCGTGTTCTTATAGTTTCTCTCTCTAGGATTTGCTCGTTTCTCTCTCTAGGATTTGCTCGTTTCTCTCTCTACACTCTTGTTGGAACACGCATACACACACCCTCTATTTATAGGCAAGTGACAAAAACTCTCAAATCCTATTGGATTTGAGTGTTCTCATGTCAAGCCCATAAGCCCATTAGGGTTTTGGCCTTGTTTAAGAGTTCTTGTGTACAAGCATGCTTTTGCTTGTTTCCACAGAAACTCTCAAACTGTTTGAGTGTTCTCTCCACAAGCAACTATTTGCTTGTTCCCAAGAACTCTCAAACCACTTGAGTGTTCTTTCCACAAGCAACTATTTGCTCGTTCCCAAGAACCCTCAAATGACCATTTGAGTGTTCTTTCCACAAGAAACTATTTGCTCGTTCCCAAGAACCCTCAAATGACCATTTGAGTGTTCTTTCCACAAGAAACTATTTTGCTCGTTCCCAAGAACCCTCAAATAACACTTAGGAATATTTGAGTTAATGTTTCTACTGCTGTCAAGACACAGAAACAACATTAACTCAGCTAATGTTTCTACTGCTGTAAATACGCAGAAACAATCATTAGCTCAGACAATGTTTCTACTGCTGTAAATACGCAGAAACACATTGTCTGTATTACCTATTGGAAGTGTACATTAAGTTAATGTCTCTACTGCTGTAAATACGCAGAAATAATCATTAACTTAATCCTCCATTGGAAGTATATTAAGATAATATTTCTATTGCTGTAAAACGCAGAAACAATATTATCTTAATAACTCATTACATGTAATGTTTACATTCATGTCAAGAACTTGCAAAACATAAATAATAAACAAACATATAAACATAAAAGGATCCCAACATGATCAACAATATATGCCAAGGTAATATTATCGACAAACAGTAATTACAAGATAAATTACAAGACTTGAAATATATAAAATACATGTCACAACTAGAATGCTCTTGTCACCAAGGGATATGCACCAACATTTGTTCTTAAGTGTTCACTTATTAAGCTCCTGGTAGTCGATACACACACGCATAGATACATCTTTCTTCTTTACAAACGAGATAGGAGCTCCCTAAGGCGTGGAACTCAGACGAATAAAGCCTTATCAATCAATGATTGAATCAAAGAGAATAGCTCATTCATTTCTGTTGGAGCAAGACATATAAGGTGCCTTGGCGAGAACTTGACCTCACGGTCAGAAAGAAGATCAAGGAGATCCTCAGGAAACGCGTCATAATATATGAATGATATCAACACTAGAAACGAAAGGCGAATTCATTCACACAGGCGAGAAAATAACATTTCATCAATAGAATAAACTTAAGAATCATTGTCAAGGAAATGACCTTTCTATAATACTTTATTAAGCGTCAATAGAGATAAAACCATCTTCCACATAAACTCATGATTTGATAAAAACATAGAACAACATCAACATCTTTCAACTCTTAGCGTAGAAGGCAAATAGAATTAATAGGGAGGATCGAACTTCAATCTAGGGGAAGTAACCGAAGTATCCTTCATGAACTTAATGCAACATTATCATTACTAGTTAATCATCTTAGCATCAAATTCACTATGTAAGGAAACTTTGCATACATACTCAACGAACATTACCTTCATTTCCTTTTCATAAGATTCATGCGGTAAATATATTCCACTCTTATCATATCTTAACTTATATATGTCACTTTCATCACATCTTTGACATCATCTATAGGTTATGCGCATATAACACATGAAATGAAACAACAAATACGCCTTTCATCGCCGTGAGTAAACAATTCCACACATCTCAGGCATCCATGTCACTAGAGTTATAACACGGTGTTTACTCTCAACACATAAAGATACGATACATAGAAATATCTCTAACTTCGTTACCTTGAACAACGGTCAACACAAGCATGGCCACACAAACACGCTCGCGTCGTGATACACTTGCAATTATGTTCCGGACCATAATTGTAATTGTATCCTTTCACATGCATGTTCGTTACCACATTTGTGTATCACCTTCTTTTCACCAATTCATTCACACGACCTTCTTCACGCATACAACATCTCATTTCACTTACGATCCTTGTCACTAACCTCATGGGCTAGACAACATTGATGGAATACCATTTCACCTAATTCTCCAACTTCCCTTCACCTCAGCTACTTCACACCTAAGTTACATCACACGTTTATTAAATTCAGTTAGGGAAAAGGCACATCACCTCGGGGACCGTCTATCGTAGCAATAGGATAACATAGCGAAGGAAAAGCGAGAAGTAAGAGAATACAGGCTAAAAACATATTTACATTTCAACAAACAATCATCATATAGCCTTAATCCTACACTCTCACTCATCCCAACCCGTCCTAAAAGCCATCTCATCTTAAGGCTAAAGCTCAACTACTTAAGCCTAGCATGTCTGATCTTACGGTTTAAGTCCAAATCCTAAGGTCTTATAGTCATTGGTTCACTTAAACCATTTCTCTGATACCACTTGTAACACCCGTCGTTTAAAAATATGGATTTCCAAAAATTTTCACCTAACGGCGTCAAAAGATAGCGGAAGTAAACTTTAAATGATCAAACCAAAAGGATCGGTTTGGTTCATTTATTAAATGGTGTTACTAGCAATGTCATCTCAATAAGTTCAAATGGAAACCCAACGGTTGCCCAACATTAAACAACCGACATCTAAGAAATTACAAGTCATTAATGTCTAGACAAAAAAAAACAATTGTCTAAAATGAGAAGCTACTATGGGTAAACTAAAGCCATCTTCATTGCAATCTACCATGCCTCGCACTTTATTCATCATCTAGCTCAAGCTTGCTAAACCTGAGGGAACAACACATTTCAAGAAACAAGTGTTAGCTAACGAATTAGCTAAGTAAGATAACACATGGTTAATAAATCATATGTCCATTTAAACATTATGAAAAGTCACATTTGTCATTAAGGCACATATCACAAGTTATCACATCTATCATAGCACATCTTGCATTAAACATCTTTCTTATAGGATGGATCATCCTAAATGTGCCTAGTCATCTTTTGCATCTCACATATAACATCTAAACATCTTTGTAGTTGTGACATAAGTCACGCATCTCATATAACATATACATCTCGTAAGGGTGACATAAGTCACACCCGACTAGATGGACAAACCTTACGGCTGTACATCAATGTCGTTAAGGAATGGCAAGCCAATCCCAGAGTAATCCGTATGTTCAAGACAAATGGGGCTGGTCAGACCTCCCGTATTACTCTTCACATCTCAAACCATGTTGCAAGGAGCCACCCAAGAAACCACATCTACGCACTTAGCCGGGCAAGGGCAAGTACGGGTTAAGCTTAACACTTTCACATCTAAATTACGAGCTCGATTTCACATCTCATATAGTTTAGGTGTTTACACTACCTAAACAATTATCACATATACATCTTAACGTTTGGGCCCTTAAACGTGCACGTGTCATGGCAACTTACAAAGTCTAGTGAACTAGATGAACAAGCCATGTAATCATCACATCTACACATGCACATATACATATCATTTATCATCTCATATCGCGTATCATTTCATATCATCTATCTCATATCATTTTATAACAATACATATCATCTCATATCATTGGGGTAGCATTTCAGGCTTCAATATTCATACATAGCCCATATCACCTCCCGTATAATCCCGAATACCCATAAGCAAACAAGATACCATTTGGGAAGTTATTACATGAAAACTATGTTTTTGTTGAACCCTCAGCGTGTCAAAGTTGTGTATCTTACCTCGTAGAAGCGTACAACAAATGATAACGTAAGTTACCAAGCTTTGCAAGTATTCCCGACTACCTATAAGCATTGAACGACCATAATGAGCTAAACAAGTACCTACTTACTTATGTTCATGAATCAAGCCTAAATATCTATAAACATGACCCATGACAAGGCTTGATGCATCGAACATTCGATTAATACTTTAGAGCATACATAACTCGACGGAACTCGGCATTCACTCACTAAATTAACCTTTCTGAAAACTTGACATCATAATCATCTTTTAAAAGCATTACCATTAGAAAGTAGACTCTCTCACGATTCCGTGGATAGCTTATTTGTCAAAAACGGAGTTACGGTTCAAAAGTTATGGCCTTTTGAAAATTATGTCGCTATTGCGTCGCAATGGGATAATTGTGTCGCAACTTAAGTCACTGCATTTTAGTTGCGCCTCAACTAAGGAGTTGCGTCGCAACTGGCCCCGATTCTGCACAAACCTCATTGTTTAACCTCCAAAACTTAACCAAACACACCCCAAACGACCCCAAACCTTATGAACGACTTTTGTACCTCAAAATTCATCATTTTAAGACCATAATGATGCAATGAAATCATTGATTAATCCCTACTTGATTTGCATCACAATAACAAACGTTTTAGGTTACCGAATCGATTAAAACACACGATTATGACTCCAATCAACCCTCTAAAGACCTAGATCAGTTATGAAACGAATCAAGGGATTGATAGGACATGAAATCAATGTAATAATACCTCAAATACCTGTAGATTACAAGAAGGATGCAAAAGACTTGATCAAACACACCCGAAATCACACGTTTTGAAGGATTTTGCAAAGGAATCGAATGGGGAGGAGGGGGAACGGTTTGGAGAGGATATTAGGGGATTAGAAACTGAATAATGATCAATTAGGTTAATCTAATTAACCCCTAAAACCTGGACCCAAGTTTCAAAGCTTACATTCAAGCCCCTCCACTTTACATCTTTACATCTAAGGCTTAAACAACCTAACGGGAATACTTCTCGACATATTCAACACATTTAATCATCTTTGACATCTTAAACACATTAACATATACATCATTAAGGTATTGAAGCCTCACACATATAGCACATTAATCACATATAAGCATTAATTCTCCTAGAGACTTAACGGACACGTAGTGTTGACTTAACGACTCAAGTCAACCGTTAATTAAAAAAAGTTTGGGATGTTACACAAATACTAATGAGATTTTGTTTATATTCGTTTATTTAACTTAACAAATGAACATGTTCTTGTAGTCTAATATTCTCTTTTAAATTGGGTGTCCATGTAACTCCAACATTTATGAAAGTAGTGATGCATTAGGGTTTTGTTTGCACCTTCATAATCTCGCTCGAGATTTCTCTTTCATCTCGAACTTTCAACATGTTCTTGGGGAAAACCCTATCTTGGTTTTGTATTTGGTGTAATCTTTTGTTTCTTATATATCACACAATGTATTAAATATTAAGAAGGTTAAATGAATCTAAAGAGTAGTTTAGTCAGTGTAAAATATATATATTGAAAAAAGTAATAAGGAATAAATACCCGTTACATGTAGCTTATGTGATTGACTTAATGGGTAAAAACTAACTCAGTTAGCTCAATATAATATTGAAAATTGGAAGCTTTGTCATGTGTAATTTATTTATAATCTTTTAACTTTAAAGTTGGTTAGTGAAAAAATAGACTCACTTCCAAGAACTAAAATGTAATTTACCTTGTTGCTACGATAGTTCTCCTTAAACACGTGCAATGGTGCAAGAAATGAAACCATACATAATGTGTAAAGATTGCTATATATTATGTTTTCTTTTTTCTTCTTGATATTAATCTTTGAGTGAAGCTTACTTTGAAATCCGGACAATGAACACTACTGTGCCGTAAATGTAATAAAGTGGAAAGTGGAGGCATAAAGAAAAATACTTTAATGAAAGATATGTCACAAAATCACAAAGTGATTAGGCCATCACTACTCTTCCTCATTTGCTTCTTTCTTTATCGTCATCCCTCTAAATAAGTTTTAAATAAAAAGTTTGACATAGACATTCCATGTCAGCGCACGGCTCCTTCCTCCATTATCCAATTAGAAATATATATATTTTTTAAAACGACATTTTAACATATCTCTTAAATAACACGCATGCTTAGAAATGAAACTCAAGATTCCTAGAAAACTCTTCAATAATCTATTCACACAAATATGAAAAATGAGATTCGAATTCTCTCAAAATCAAAAACTTTACCAATAAGTCATCAAGCTACCAAATCCATGGGCATCCAATTAGAAATTTACTTTTAGTTTTCACAATCAAAATTGGATACTACCATTAAGACCATTTTTAAATATTCATTTTTTTTTTTGTTACATTAATTTTACATCCTCACCCTTTTTACCTTATATTTTTTCTTTTAACCATTCACCTTAAATTTTAATACCCCATACTATTTCATAATATACTCAATCAAGATTGAACAAATAATATAAAATAAAATAGAATAGAATAAATCTCACCTTTACCTTTTTTACTTAGATGAACACATTTACCTACATTTCGTCAACCTTGCTTAACCACTTACTCATAATTTCTCTTCACTCTTTAGTTTACAATAAGTTTTGACCATTCATAAGAATAAATATTTCATATAATTATATATTGTACAATAAAATACTATAAATGCCAAAAAAAATTAGTTATAAATTTATCAATACATATATATACATAACTTCTAAGACAAATAATAAACATTAATAATGTGCATATGACATATGGATCAAGTATTACGGTAGAAATATTATTTCTCCATCTCTACTTATGACACCGTGATTTTTTTATCCTGGTTTTCTACATTTAGTTGAATTTAGAAAGATGATCTTGAACTTTAAAATATTGTTATTTCACACCCCATAATATGTAGAATTTATACTCCATGCAAAATATTAACTTGTAATCATGACAATCATCAAGGTCATAAAGGACAATGTCAGTAAAGAAAATGGATCAAAAACATTATAAAGTGAAAATCAATGACATGAACTTTATGGGTATTTTTTTTTTTTAAATTGATACAAAGTTTTTAGACTTTTACTTGCAGTCAATTAGGCTATATGATCTTTGCTTGCGGCATCTCTAACTATCCGGTTCTCGCTATTAAAGCCACATGAGGGATATGGGATGCATGAAATTGTTTAATATCTAGAATTGTAATATGTATATTCTTGCTTCTAGCGTCTTGCTAGTAATAATTTCTTGCCGTTTAAAAAAAATTGCATCAACGATGTAATTATTTAAACGTATTAAGAATATATATAGTAAG
Source organism: Erigeron breviscapus (assembly GCA_034093135.1). Classification (NCBI taxonomy): domain Eukaryota; kingdom Viridiplantae; phylum Streptophyta; class Magnoliopsida; order Asterales; family Asteraceae; genus Erigeron; species Erigeron breviscapus. The sequence goes on along the minus strand of CM067169.1, from coordinate 6,178,208 downwards.
GTTTATATAGAGGAAAAACTCAAAAAGATGCTACATCTATTTTAACTTTATAGAAGACGATAGAATTTATAACTAAGGTACGTAAAAATTGAGTGGTCAAGTACTCTATAGGTGAATATATAGTTGGCAGCATATAATGAACCCCAAATTTTGGTATGTCATAAACTCATAAATTCCAGATTGGTTTACCTTTTTAACTTTTCGGTTAAAAAAAAATATTCGTAGGTTTTAGAACACCTAAACTGGTCTCTTTTTGTTTGGACACGAAATTATGCGTTTGATATCTCACGTGCACGAAATGTGGCTAACTTAACGACCAAATAGACAGTTGTCAGTGATAGATATGGTGCGAATGGAAAAGTCCAACTTTGGGTATGATTTGAGTATAACTTTAACAGTTTGTATCAAAAATGTAACTTGGGGTATACATCAAATACTATCCGTATAATTTACTCTTAAAATGATGTAAACCATTATGCTAATATGGTTAACATCTCGGTTTATTTTAGAAAGTCCAATATCAACACATTAAATATTGATTTTCACATTTACTTTTTATTGGAACTGAATTATTTTTCACATATACGACCTAATAAAATAAATGATCCTTTTTTTAAAAAAAAATTCAGCTTTTGAAAAGCCAAAAATATATCTCTCTTTATTCATTAATTTAAGCATTTCCACCTAATATACCTATATAACCTTAACGAAATAATTTACAATATAGATCTCTTAATCCTTAAATAACTACACTATCACCTTTAACATCAATTATTTTTACATCCACCACCATCGCCGCCCACTGCCGCCCCCACCACCGCCACCGCTGCCGACACTACCACCGTCACCACCTCCGCCACCCGTCGCCGCCACCACTACTCTCACCGCCGCCGCATTGTGCGGACATAAGTCTAATATACATCATAGCCAAAAGCTTTTAGTATTTATATTGATTTTTCATATTTTAATCGGATTCAAACCTATAAGGCTATAATAATTTGACCAAAATATGAATGTTTGAGTTTGTAATTTCAACAAAAAGCAAACAACACACACAAAGGTTTAGTTGGTTGGTTGGTTTGTGTGAATTGGACCAGCCAATAAAATGGGAATTACTTTGTAGGGTTTAATTGTAACATTTAGGTGGAAACCAACACATCTTTCGTTCAAGCACGATACTACTAAGGGTCCCATACATACCACGACTTGTCAATAAAGCTTAGTTAGCAGCTATTTCACTTATTAATACCCGCCAATCACTTCCTTCTACATTTCATTTCATGAGTTTAACACACCTAGTTAATATATTAACTTAATTATCTCTATTTGTATGCAAATTCCCTAATGAAGTGTCTCATCTTCATTTGTCTTATTGGGGCGTTATTATGTATTTTTGGTCATTTCACATGAAAACTATAAGTCTCAAAAGTTCATTTCATGTTATAGTGATTTTATACTTACCTTTACTTTCCTATAGAATCAAGCGCAAAATGGTTTTTTGCGGATTGCGCAACTCGTCAAATAACATTTTGACACATTCACTTAAAATTTGTCAAGTACAAATTTGTATGAGTTTGTTGCTACATTTATTATGCATTTGTATTGTGATTAATCAATTATAAAGATTAACTACGTGTTATAAGTTGCTTAAGGAATATATTATCAAAAATAAAGTTAGCGTTAGTTTCCATTGCAAGAATTTAAATCATTTTTTTACTTTTCTAAAAGATAAATATTTACTTTAATTTACGAGTAGTTATTAGTAAAAAAAAAAAACAAGTGTGGAGACATTTGTATATGCTTTTTGTTTAGATTATTAAAAGATAATACTTAAATAAATATATAAAATAACTTAATAAAATCATTAAATAAGGGTAAATTACACAAATGATACCTGAGGTTTGTTCGAAACTACACTGGTCATACCTACAATTTAAAAATTACGCGAGACATACCCATCGTTGTCAAAAACTTACATTGACCATACCTATCGCTGACGGTCGTCTATTTGGCCGTTAATTCAAGTCACGTGCCGTGCATGTGAGGTATCAAAACCGTAATTTTGTGCATACTTCAGGTATTATTCTTGTAATTCACCCTAAAAATAATTATTAACAATTTAAAGTTTTATTTATACTTGAGTTATTAAGTTGGATAGATATGAAATTTATTATGAGAAAATAGTTTTCTTTTTTTCAATGAAAATTATATCAAGAAAAATGGTTGATACAAGAATGCATTTATAATAATATCTATTATTATTATTTTGTTATATGTGTATAGTGAATTAAACAAGGATTAGAACCATGAAAACCACTATAATTTTTACTTTAATTATTATTTTATTTTATTTTATTTATTTAATAATTTATTCTTGTTAATAGAAACCTATTTAAAAAAATACAAAAAAAATAATTAAAAAACAATATAATTTTTTCGTATGGTTTGATGACATCCCCCTCAGATTAGAGGGGTAAAGCAAAGTCGAAGACTCGTCACGGTTTTAGAATATAATTTCACCTCAGATTAGCAATCTGTAGCATTTTGGATTTGAAGTTCCAGGGTTAGTCGTTAGTCTGAGCTTAGAATTTCTAAGCCTTAACCTGTATCATTTGATCACGTTTTTTCATAAATTTTTTATTTTTTTATTTTGAAATAGGTTTTTTAAATATAAATATATATATATATATATATATATATATATGTGTGTGTGTGTGTGTGTGTGTGTGTGTGTGTGTGTGTGTGTGTGTGTGTGAATTTTAATATAGAATATCTACCCATTTTAATAAATGAAATATAACTATAAATATCTTTAAAAAAATTATTAGGGTAAATTACACGGATGATACCTGAAGTTTACACGAAATTACGGTTTTGATACCTCACATGCACGGCACGTGACTTGACTTAACGACCAAATAGACGACCGTCAGCGATAGGTATGGTCAGTGTAAGTTTTTGACAATGATGGGTATGTCTCGCGTAATTTTTAAATTATAGGTATGACCAGTGTAATTTTGAACAAACCTCAGGTATCATTTGTGTAATTTACCCTAAAAATAATGAATGCCCAACCTGTTTCTTTTCGGCCATGTGATGCGCAGGAGACTACACGTGTGACGGAATGACATTGGTCAATTTTGTTTTTAAATTGGAAAAGACATAGACATATCCTCATCCCCTACTTCGTTATACATGTTATCTTTTTATTCAAAATGGGAATATAGAAGTGAAATGTTTTGCTTTGATTAGGATTGTATGATATGAATATTGGTCTCAGGAAAAGTTTTGTATTTAAACTAAAAAACAAAGAGATTCATGTTTGAGCTAGTGGAAAGAAATCAATTTTTTGGTTATGATGCATGTCCCCTATTCGAGAAAACAATTTCTGATTATGATTTATGCATTTTAACTGGATAACTTTATCCGTCATATCTATTAATATCTAAAATAAGGACAATGTAAGGCGATCGACCTCTACAAGGCTTCTAAGAGGGCATTGAATTATTAATGGATTATTACACTAATGAATGAATTGCTTAAAAAGTCTTCAAATACTGTGTAAAAAACCACATAGATTGATAGTCAATCCAGATGTTATGCATTTGATAATCACACAAACAATAGACCATTGAATCCCAATTTTATAGTAGTTAATAATTCCTATAGTTTGAATTTTTTTCACTGATTCGCTATTAATCATCTAAATTATTTAGCAGACAAAGTAATTTTTATAATAAAATGTAGTTTTACTGGTCACACAAGCATCCAAAACTTCAAACACCATACGTATTTAAAATAGCCTTGCAAACCCAATTGTCAAAGGTTTGCTCATAAGCCAATAGTGGAATATTCAACAAAACACGCATTTTTCTTTTTTAAAATTCCCTCGTCCTTTTCTAAATCTAGAGTTATAGACTCATATAGTATTTCTTTAATCATACTTTCTTAATTATTGCATTGCATGACATATCACATAATAATAAGCTTATTATTAATTCCATGTATGTTATTTAGTCCGTTAACATTTTTACAAAAATATGTTTACTTAACTATATTCAAACTTGAAACCCTTTTTGATTATATGAAAATGTGAGGCCTAGGTAGTTCCTAAAGAAAGACAAGTGGTACTTAAGTTGGCTTAAAATACATTGACTTTTATGAACCAACAATAACTTGCTATCTAAAGAGTTGATGTTAGATGTTAATCCAAGATACTTTTACACAGCAATTAAACAACTTAATGTTTAAAATCAGAAATCCTTGTAACATACAAGATCAACATTCACGTATAAAAACTATGTTAGTCAATTTAAATCAACTATTCTTTTCACACAACTTGTAGATACGACCACTTTCATGGAACGAATATATTTAACTCACAAACATTCAAGTTTCAACCAGACGTGTTTATTTAATAAATCATGCATATATTTGTCAAGCGTTCTAACTTTATAGTTTATGTAAACAATATATATATACAAGCACTTGTAAAATAATATCTTATAAATGCAAAAGTCACAATAAAAGAGTAAAATATTTCGAAATAATCACGGAGTGTTGAGTATAAAGTTGTAAAAGTTGAAAGTACATTATTCCCATTATTTCCCTTAACTTAAATCACTATCATATGTAGTTTAAATAATGCAAAAATATAAAATATTTGTTGGTTGATGTCATGCCAATTGGCCTCTTGACTATGGTTCAGTTGACACTGACCGTCCGATCATTGCCATGTGGTCGAATTCTATTAGATTTTTATTAGATATATAATTTGCTCCTGAAATTATTTGTTTATCAAGAAAAGAAAAGAAAAAAAAAATCGTATTTCAAGAATTATTTTTTTATCCCAAAGTTATTTTCCCTTTTTGCTACCTTTTGTTGAATACGTACAGGAAGTACTAACAATTTTCATGTTAGGGTCCATGAACACATTAGAAGCGTTTATGATGACAATTATTTCACGTGGGAAAATGTTATTCATGTTATTTCTAATAATATTTTTTTGTTTTTCAAGCTAATCTCTATTAATTAACGTATTCCGCCTAACTTAGTGAATTACCATGGTAAAGGCTCAATTATAAATTTTAGTTTCTAAAACAATCATATATTACTGAACTAACCAATATTACAACTTATGTCTATAATGATACTTGACTCGTGACCAAAAGGTTAAGAGGGAAGTTATCGATATAAGTAGACTACAATCATCTCTATCGATTAACATTATTGAATTTTATGATTTGGGGAGTTAAAGAGGGTTAGTAAACATCCCTATCTACTAATTATTAATTTATTTTGGTTCAATAACATTAAGGGGTAAATTTTACGTTAGGATTTTATTAAGGGTGCATACTAGTAAAGCTTAAGGTTGTGCGAGGCAAAATCCTTGAATATATATATGATTTCTTGATATCTAGCTTGTATAAAATAATAGTGAGGATTAGATTGTTTTAAAATTCACGTTTCTTAAATTCTAATTAGTATTTCACTCAATAAAACGTTTCTCATATGTTTAACTTCATATAAATAGGGTAGGTGTAACAACCCTCAATTTCCGACTAGGACGATTTACTTCTATTTATCTAGATACCTATCCCTAGAGGTTTCTTAAAAGATTTTGCCTTCCAGACATTAAGGCATAGTGATGCTTGCCATCTAGTTCAGTAGAATTTCCGAAGATAGCTAGTTGCCTTAGAAATGCCATGAACAATAACTATAATCATTCAACACAATCTCGAGCTATAAGCTAGTTCTAATTGAACTTGACGAAAGGTCAACAAACCAAAAACTTTATTTCGAGAAGTTAAGTTATATAAATAATAATGTGAGTCTCACAAGTTGAGATAGCGACCAAGAACTCCTATAAACGTCCAACAATTTAACCATCAAGTCAATTTGAGTAAACATGACATAAAAATAACATGCCTAACTCAAAAATATGTTTACAAACTAATGTGCACATAAAAGTGCTTGAATAATAATAATAGGTATATGTATGTCTAATACAAATACAAAATATACCTAAAATGACTTAAGTAGTTAAATTAAAAACACAAAAGTGTGTATATGCATACACATACACACACGACTTATACATATACATATATACATACTCTTGAAACACAAAATAACTAATTATACATTACAAATAAACTAATATAACACTTACAAATAAACTAATATAACACTTACAAAACAAACACCCATCCAATATATACATACACATATATATACTTACACTATAATAAATAAACAAAAAAAAAAAGAAGGGAAAAACCCTAACCCTAAACCCTTGGCCGTCCCCCCCCTATACCACACACACACTTCACTTTTCACTTCATTTCTTACAAACACAACACACACACAAATACACCTTTCACTCTCAAGACTCTTCCTCTCTTCTTTTCTCTTTATAATTCGGCCAACAATAAAACAAGGAGAAAAACAAGACTAAATCTAATATAAGCAATAACAATAATAAGGGTTTATACTAGAGTAAGTAAGGATTGAATCAAGCTAAGGTTTAAGGGTGTTTTTCAAGCAAAGGGAGGGTTATTTGGGCCTCTCAAGGTCACGAAAATTCTGCACTTTTTCCATCTTCAAACCAAGTTCATCAAGGGTATAAATCTTTATCTCTTTACTAGATCTATTTTGTTCTTGCTTATTTTTCAAAGATTTTATCAAAAGTTTATGTTTCCTTCTTGTTTTCTTTGTAATACACACTTGATGAGGGCAAGGTTGATAGGATCTTTCTCCTCATGCATATGCATGTCGAGATCTATGAGAAAGATCCAAGGATTCAACAAGTTTAAGACCCAAAAGTGTCGTTATAGATTAGTAGCTTTTAAAGTGATTTTCCTTTTCATAGATCTATATGTTTTTGTATATTTTGAAGAATATATTTCTGAGATTTTTCATTAAAAAGATGTTTTTATGTTGTTGAAAGTTAGATCTATTGTAACATCCCAAACGTTTTATGTTTGACTATTTGACTTCCGTTAGTTAACGTTAGGTCTATTATGTTTATGTGCCTTATAAGGGATTATGTGATTAAATGCTTATGTGTTTAATATGAAATGAAGTAAAGTGAATTAAATGAAAGTAATTTAAAGTAAAGTATGAAAGTTAAGTGCTTGTTAGATCGTTAAGTCTCCCGGTAAGTTAATTAAGCTACGAAAGTAAAGTTTAGGAAGTCGAGGGGCCTATGGGCACTAAAGGAAACTTATGGTCAGGAGTTTAAGGTCTAGTGAGACCCCAATAGCTGCAAATTTCGTGATTAAGCCCTAGGAACAGATCCCCTCCCTCTCAAGACAAGTTTTCTCCAAGAATCAATCGTTTCGTGTCATTTCGATCAAGTTTGATTAAGATTTCGAATCCTCGAAGTCATCTACAGGTATTATGGCTGATCTTACTCTTAAATCTGATCATGTATGTCTTAGTAGTGATTTCGATCCAGGCCATAGGGTTTGGGTTGGGTTATTTGATCAAACGTTTATTGAATTCATGTTGTTCGGGTGTTTTAAAGATTGAATGATGATGTAAAGGATTAAGGGATTAATAGGATGGTTTAAGTTGATGAAAGTGCAATTGAAAGGATTAATTTTAAGTCCCCGGGTTGGATTTGGGGTATGGGTTCGTATGGAATTCGTTTGATCATAGAACAAAGATTAGGTTTCTGGTCGACACTCCAGGTGCGACGCACCAGTAGGGTGGTGCGGCGCACCACAGGCCATTTTGGAAAAATGGTGTTCAGCCAAAAGCCCGATATGCGACGCACCAAGGGTAGGTGCGGCGCACATTCTTATGTTCAGAATTTCTGATCATTTTATGCGGCGCACCAAAGGGGTAGGTGCGGCGCACCTGCTTATGTTTAGAATTCCCCTGATGATTTTGTGCGACGCACCATGTGGGAGGTGCGACGCACCTGGGGTAGGTGCGACGCACCATCTGATGCGACGCACCATGTGGGAGGTGCGACGCACCATGTGGGAGGTGCGACGCACCATGTGGGAGGTGCGACGCACCATGTGGGAGGTGCGACGCACCATGTGGGAGGTGCGACGCACCATGTGGGAGGTGCGACGCACCATCTGATGCGACGCACCTGTGGGAGGTGCGACGCACCATGTGGGAGGTGCGACGCACCATCTGATGCGACACTGTGGGAGGTGCGACGCACCATGTGGGAGGTGCGACGCACCATCTGAGTGCGACGCACCATGTGGGAGGTGCGACGCACCATGTGGGAGGTGCGACGCACCATGTGGAGGTGCGACGCACCATGTGGGAGGTGCGACGCACCATGTGGGAGGTGCGACGCACCATGTGGGAGGTGCGACGCACCATGTGGGAGGTGCGACGCACCATGTGGGAGGTGCGACGCACCATGTGGGAGGTGCGACGCACCATGTGGGAGGTGCGACGCACCATGTGGGAGGTGCGACGCACCATCTGATGCGACGCACCTGTGGGAGGTGCGACGCACCATGTGGGAGGTGCGACGCACCATCTGAGTGCGACGCACCATGTGGGAGGTGCGACGCACCATGTGGGAGGTGCGACGCACCATGTGGGAGGTGCGACGCACCATGTGGGAGGTGCGACGCACCATGTGGGAGGTGCGACGCACCATGTGGGAGGTGCGACGCACCATGTGGGAGGTGCGACGCACCATGTGGGAGGTGCGACGCACCATGTGGGAGGTGCGACGCACCATCTGATGCGACGCACCTGTGGGAGGTGCGACGCACCATGTGGGAGGTGCGACGCACCATCTGATGCGACACTGTGGGAGGTGCGACGCACCATGTGGGAGGTGCGACGCACCATCTGAGTGCGACGCACCATGTGGGAGGTGCGACGCACCATGTGGGAGGTGCGACGCACCATGTGGGAGGTGCGACGCACCATGTGGGAGGTGCGACGCACCATGTGGGAGGTGCGACGCACCATCTGGAGTGCGACGCACCATGTGGGAGGTGCGACGCACCATGTGGGAGGTGCGACGCACCATGTGGAGTGCGACGCACCATGTGGGAGGTGCGACGCACCATGTGGGAGGTGCGACGCACCATGTGGGAGGTGCGACGCACCATGTGGGAGGTGCGACGCACCATGTGGGAGGTGCGACGCACCATGTGGGAGGTGCGACGCACCATGTGGGAGGTGCGACGCACCATGTGGGAGGTGCGACGCACCATGTGGGAGGTGCGACGCACCATGTGGGAGGTGCGACGCACCATGTGGGAGGTGCGACGCACCATGTGGGAGGTGCGACGCACCATGTGGGAGGTGCGACGCACCATGTGGGAGGTGCGACGCACCATGTGGGAGGTGCGACGCACCATGTGGGAGGTGCGACGCACCATGTGGGAGGTGCGACGCACCATGTGGGAGGTGCGACGCACCATGTGGGAGGTGCGACGCACCATGTGGGAGGTGCGACGCACCATGTGGGAGGTGCGACGCACCATGTGGGAGGTGCGACGCACCATGTGGGAGGTGCGACGCACCATGTGGGAGGTGCGACGCACCATGTGGGAGGTGCGACGCACCATGTGGGAGGTGCGACGCACCATGTGGGAGGTGCGACGCACCATGTGGGAGGTGCGACGCACCATGTGGGAGGTGCGACGCACCATGTGGGAGGTGCGACGCACCATGTGGGAGGTGCGACGCACCATGTGGGAGGTGCGACGCACCATGTGGGAGGTGCGACGCACCATGTGGGAGGTGCGACGCACCATGTGGGAGGTGCGACGCACCATGTGGGAGGTGCGACGCACCATGTGGGAGGTGCGACGCACCATGTGGGAGGTGCGACGCACCATGTGGGAGGTGCGACGCACCATGTGGGAGGTGCGACGCACCATGTGGGAGGTGCGACGCACCATGTGGCTGGTGCGTACGTGGTCACGTGGTTTGGGAATCATGATACCTCCCGTGGCATAGTTACGTTTGAGTATTCCGGGTGAAGTAACTAACCACCAATGCGTAAAGGCATAAACGGTTTATTCAGTTGGATTGACTTTGTCATTCCTTAACGACGCCGATGGACCACCTATTGGTTTACCCATCATGTCGGGTGTGAGGACTCCATGTATGGTCTATGACCGCCTACACACAACCCCACATCCCTATGCAAGTGGCATAAGTCACTTAGCCTACGTCTTGGCAAAGGAATAAAGAAAGAAAGATGAAGAAAGAAAGAAAGTATAGGCACACTTTAGGACATGTTGAACCTAATGTGTATCTTATGATGTTATGTATGTGTGTGATATTAACTTAAAATGCAGATTTTGTTAATATATGAAATTGGCAAATGTTTTCAAGTTATGTTACCTTACTTAGCTAATTTTATTAGCTAACACTTGTTCTTTGAAAATGTTGTGCCTTCAGGATAATCAAGTGAGCTAGGCGAGGATTAGCTTGGTGAGACTTGGGTAGACGAATAAAGAAGCTTAGCTAAGACATTAAACGCTTAGACTTCCTTTTAGCCTCTTGTTTGGCTATTTCATTTATGATTAAAGACTTGTATTAATGTGGCATTTATGTTGGTGCCAAAGCTTGGATTTACTTTTATTGTTTTGATGATGCTTGTAGTAACACCAAATTTTAAAGGTACCATCCGTTACGGATGGGGCAGATTTTGAAAGTGATCCTTTCCGCTTATTTTAAACGCCGTTTGGCAAAATTTTGAAAAATCCAAGTTTTTAAACGACGGGTGTTACAAGTTGGTATCAGAGAAATGGTTTAAGTGAACCAAAATTCGACCAAGACCTTAGGATTTTGGACTTAAACCGTACGAGAAATGATTGGCTTAGGTAGTAATGCTTTAGCTCTATGATGAAAATGCTTTTAGGATGGGTTGGGATGAGTGTGAGGGTAGGTTTATGGCTTATATATGTTTATGTTATGCTTATGTAATTTAGTAGGCCTGACCATACTTTGTTCTCATTCGATTCATCTCTAACATTTGTCACTAAAATTGTAGAAGGATGGTTAATACCCGTGCTAGTAGTCAAAGAGATGGAGCTAATGCTAGCGATGCTCCGGTTAATCCAAACGGGACTGGAAATGGTGTTAACCTAAGGCCTCCTCGAAGACCACTTTCGGGTGCACAACCTACAAGGTCTGAAATTGATAGAGCTAACCCCGTGATTGAGCAAGTTCCTACTCAAGCTGAAATGCATGAAGAGTTGAGGGCTATTCGAGCTCTTTTGTTGAGAAATGAAGAGGAGTTGAATCAACTTAGGGCTGAAAGAGAAGCTAGCTTGCAACGGAATGAGCATACGGATGGGAATTACTCCAACCGCTCAAACCGTACCGAGCCATCAATAGTAAGGTCACAAGTTGCTCCTGAAAATGTTGTTGCTAATGTGAATGGTGTTAATAATGTGGTGGAGCCTCGTGTTGTAGTCGCTCCTCGTACTAGTAACTTTAAGTATGAGAGCTTTCAGAAATGTGGAGCAAAGGCATTTGATGGTACTCTAGATGCTGTAGGTGCCATGGAATGGTTGGATGATATCGAGGTTGTGTTTGCTTCATGTTATTGCCCTGAGGATATGAAGGTATTGTGTGCTTCCCGTATGTTGAAGAAGAATGCTCGTAATTGGTGGAGGGTTGCTACTATTTCTTTGACCCCCGAGGTGCTAGCTAATATGCCTTGGGGTACCTTCAAGGAGAAGTTCTTGGAAGAATATGTGGGTACTCGTGAACTGAGGTTGATTGAGAAAGAATTCAGAGCTTTAACAGCTAAGCCGGGTGCCATAACTGAGTATGCCCACTCATTTATGGAAAAGCTGAAGTTTGTTGGTCATTTGGTTCGTAGAGATGTGGATCAGGTTGAAGCTTACTGTGATGGTCTTCCCGCTAGCTATCGTGGCCTTTGTAGACAACACACTACATTGTCTGCTGCGATTAAGGAGTCCAAGAGGTTGGATGATGATTTCAAGGGTGAAAAGGTTGTAGTGAAAGCTAATGATGATAAGCAATCAGGTTTAAAAAGGAAGCATGATGGATCAAGTGGATCTAATAGGAAGTTCAAGAAAGGTCCATCTTCAAGAGGTGGGGGCAGCAGCTATGCAAAGCCAAAGAATTGGTGTGGTACTTGTAAGGCGCCTCATTCGGGTCCATGTTCAGATAAGACCCGAAGGTGTGATACTTGTGGTGGTACGGGTCATCCTACTTCAGGATGCAAGGACAAGCCAAAGTGTTATCGGTGTCAACAAACCGGTCATTTCATCAAAGATTGCCCACAAGGAAGAGATGATGGAAAGAAGACGGCTGTCCAAAAGCCTAAAGCTCGAGCCTTTCAGCTGACAGTCGAAGCTGCCAAGGATAACGATGAGGTAGTAAGCGGTACATTTCTTGTTAACTCAAAACCTGCTTCTGTACTTTTTGATTCGGGTGCAAATAGATCTTTTGTGTCCACTTTATTTGCTCCTAAGCTTGATAGGGTCACTACTCCTCTTGATTGCTCTATAGAGGTTGAAATTGCTAACGGTACCATTAGTGACATTCAAGTAGGTTATGATGATTGTTCTATTGAGATTGAAGGTCGCTCTTTTCCGGTTCAATTATTGCCTACCACTTTAGCCGGTTTTGATATAGTGATAGGTATGGACTGGTTGTCTCAAAATGATGCTACTATTATATGTTCTCAAAAGGTCGTACGATTCGCTACTCCGGATGGTGAGGTCATTTCCGTTTATGGAGATAAGAAGAAGGGGAGCATAAAGATTATTAATTTGATGAAGGCTCTCAATTGCATTCGGCATAACAAGAATCACTTTCTTGCCTATGTTATCGATACACGAAAAGGGAAGTCTCCGATCCCTAATGTTGATGTAGTTTCTGAATTTTCTGATGTCTTTCCGGATGATCTTCCCGGTATTCCTCCCGACCGAGAGGTCATCTTTCAGATTGATCTCGTACCCGGTGCTACTCCTATTGCAAAAGCACCATATCGTTTAGCTCCCACAGAAATGAAAGAGTTAATGTCACAGCTTCAAGAGCTACTTGACAAAGGTTTCATACAACCAAGTTCCTCGCCTTGGGGAGCTCCGGTTCTTTTTGTCAAAAAGAAAGACGGTTCTATGCGCATGTGCATAGACTACCGTGAGCTGAATAAACGAACGGTTAAGAATAAGTATCCTCTCCCGCGTATTGATGATCTTTTTGATCAGCTCCATGGTGCTTCTTACTTCTCTAAGATTGATTTGCGGTCTGGCTATCATCAATTAAAAGTCAAAAAGGAAGATGTGGCCAAGACAGCTTTTCGTACACGTTATGGGCACTATGAGTTTCTTGTCATGCCTTTTGGGTTGACAAATGCTCCAGCCGCTTTTATGGATTTAATGAATCGGGTATGTCGCCCATTCTTAGATCATTTTGTGATTGTCTTCATTGACGATATTCTAATATATTCAAAGTCCGAAGCCGAGCACCGTGAGCACTTAAGAGCTGTTCTTGAGGTTCTTAGGAAGAAAAAGTTATATGCAAAGTTCTCCAAGTGTGAATTCTGGCTCCGAGAAGTTCAATTTCTCGGGCATGTTATCTCGTCTGAAGGTATTAAAGTTGATCCTGCCAAGATTGAAGCTGTATCTAAATGGGAACAGCCAAAGACACCCACGGAGATTAAGAGTTTTCTCGGTTTAGCTGGCTATTATAGGAGGTTTATTCAAGATTTCTCCCGAATAGCTAAGCCAATGACGGAATTGACAAAGAAAGGAGTAAAGTTTGTATGGACGGAAGCTCAAGAAAAGGCCTTTCAAACGCTTAAGACAAAGTTATGTGAAGCTCCTGTCCTAGCCTTATCCGAAGGTACTGATGATCTTGTTGTTTATAGTGATGCTTCTATTTCAGGTTTGGGTTGCGTCCTTATGCAAAGGGACAAAGTTATTGCATATGCTTCACGTCAGTTGAAGCCTCATGAAAAGAATTACCCGACCCATGATCTTGAATTGGCTGCAGTAGTGTTTGCTTTGAAGTTGTGGAGGCATTACTTATATGGCACCAAATGTACATTGTTTACGGATCATAAGAGTTTACAATATGTGTTCTCACAAAAGGAAATGAATGTAAGGCAAAGGAGATGGATGGAACTTCTGAAAGATTATGATTGCGAGATTAAATATCATCCCGGCAAAGCCAATGTGGTGGCGGATGCATTAAGTAGGAAAGTGCAGAATTTTTCTTGTAGATTGATGAGCATGGTTGTTCAAGCCAAGTCGGGGTTACTCGACCGCATCAAGGAAGCACAAGTTAAGGCTTTATTGAAGGATAATATCGATAATGAGAGTATTGGAAAGAAGAGAAGACTTGTGATGGAGACGAACAGCCGTGGATTTAAGACTTATAAGGGTCGAATATGGGTACCATTGCTTGGTGGTAACCGAGAATTAATCCTTGAAGAAGCTCATAGGTCAAGATATTCAGTCCATCCAGGTATTACCAAGATGTATGCAGATTTGAAGCCCATCTATTGGTGGCCAAACATTAAGGGAGAAGTTGCTCATTTTGTTGAAAGATGTTTGACGTGTGCACGTGTGAAAGCTGATCACAAAAAGCCATATGGAATGTTGCATCAATTGGAGATTCCGGAATGGAAATGGGACCATATTACTATGGATTTTGTGACCAAACTAACAAGAACACCGAAAGGAAATGACATGGTATGGGTTATTGTGGATAGATTGACAAAGAGTGCTCATTTCTTGGCAACAAGACAAGATGTACCACTAACTAAGATGGCAAAGATGTATGTGGATGAGATCGTAGCAAAGCATGGTGTTCCTTTATCCATTGTTTCAGACCGAGACACGAGATTTGTGTCTAACTTTTGGAAGGGTCTCCAGCGAGAGTTAGGTACTAGAATTAATTTGAGCACCGCCTATCACCCTCAAACTGATGGGCAAAGTGAAAGGACCATACAAACGTTGGAAGACATGTTGAGAGCTTGTGTATTAGAATATGGTGGAGCATGGGATGAACACTTGAAATTGATCGAATTCACTTATAATAACAGCCACCATGCAAGTATTGGAATGCCACCATTTGAAATGCTTTATGGTAGGAGATGTAGGACTCCGAGTTGTTGGATGGAACCCGGTGAAAAGCAGTTTACGGGTCCTGAAATCATTGAAATCTCAGCTGAAAAAGTTAATGTGGCAAAGGAAGCACTCCGTGTGGCTAGAGAACGACAAAAGACTTATGCCGACAAGAAAAGGAAGCCAATTGAGTTCCAAGTTGGTGATCTGGTAATGCTGAAGGTTTCCCCATGGAAAGGAGTAATTCGTTTTGGAAAGAAGGGAAGCTAAGCCTACGTTTCATAGGACCTTTCAAAATTCTGAAACGTATCAAGGATGTAGCTTATCAATTAGAACTACCCCCAGAATTGGATGGAATTCACCACACATTTCATGTTTCGTATTTGAGGAAGTGTTTGGCCAATGAGTCAAGTGTTATTCCAATTGAGGATGTGAGCATTAATCCTCAGAAAAGAATAGTGGATGAACCAGTAGCGATACTCGGAAGAAAGCAAAAGAAACTTCGCCGAAAGTTGATTGATCTTGTGTTGATTAAATGGAAGCATAACCACGGTGAAAGTTTAACTTGGGAGACCGAGGCAGTGATGAAAGAGAAATATCCAGATTTGTTCACTTCCGAGGCGATTCCGAGGACGGAATCCTCTTAAGGGGGAGGTAATTGTAACATCCCAAACGTTTTATGTTTGACTATTTGACTTTCCGTTAGTTAACGTTAGGTCTATTATGTTTATGTGCCTTATAAGGGATTATGTGATTAAATGCTTATGTGTTTAATATGAAATGAAGTAAAGTGAATTAAATGAAAGTAATTTAAAGTAAAGTATGAAAGTTAAGTGCTTGTTAGATCGTTAAGTCTCCCGGTAAGTTAATTAAGCTACGAAAGTAAAGTTTAGGAAGTCGAGGGGCCTATGGGCACTAAAGGAAACTTATGGTCAGGAGTTTAAGGTCTAGTGAGACCCCAATAGCTGCAAATTTCGTGATTAAGCCCTAGGAACAGATCCCCTCCCTCTCAAGACAAGTTTTCTCCAAGAATCAATCGTTTCGTGTCATTTCGATCAAGTTTGATTAAGATTTCGAATCCTCGAAGTCATCTACAGGTATTATGGCTGATCTTACTCTTAAATCTGATCATGTATGTCTTAGTAGTGATTTCGATCCAGGAGGGGTGACCCTTCCGACCCCCCCCCCCCCTCCGACAGGAAAACCCTATCTGGCACCCATAGGCGGCTTTTTGGTTTTCGATCCAGGCCATAGGGTTTGGGTTGGGTTATTTGATCAAACGTTTATTGAATTCATGTTGTTCGGGTGTTTTAAAGATTGAATGATGATGTAAAGGATTAAGGATTAATAGGATGGTTTAAGTTGATGAAAGTGCAATTGAAAGGATTAATTTTAAGTCCCCAGGTTGGATTTGGGGTATGGGTTCGTATGGAATTCGTTTGATCATAGAACAAAGATTAGGTTTCTGGTCGACACTCCAGGTGCGACGCACCAGTAGGGTGGTGCGGCGCACCACAGGCCATTTTGGAAAAATGGTGTTCAGCCAAAAGCCCGATATGCGACGCACCAAGGGTAGGTGCGGCGCACATTCTTATGTTCAGAATTTCTGATCATTTTATGCGGCGCACCAAAGGGGTAGGTGCGGCGCACCTGCTTATGTTTAGAATTCCCCTGATGATTTTGTGCGACGCACCATGTGGGAGGTGCGACGCACCTCTTGTCCAGTTTTCATAAAACATTTCGTTTAGCTTATATTTCGATCTTATATTCATTCTAGGTTGTCGGGAGCACTTAGCAAGCACTATAAGATACTTCTAACTTGTTGGTAAGCTGTATCGAGGTAAGATAACATCTTTTGTCACCTGTTGGTACAACAAAACACGTTTTCATAAGTTAAACCTTCCAATTGAATATGTATGCACGTTTTATGTTTATGGGAGATTATGGGAGGTTGCAAAGGGATATATTACTTACCATTTATGATGTATAACATGCTTATGCAGGTTGCAAAGGTATGAGGTAAGTAAATACACATGAAATGATGAGATGTTTAAATTACGTGACCATGAAATGATGAAATGTTATGATATGTGTGATTGCATGTGTGGCTTGATCACCTAGTCACTAGTCCTTGATTAGGATTGCCATGTTCACGTGCACGTTAAGGGCCCTAAAGTAAAATATGATATGTGATTAGCTTAGGTGAAAGAGTAGCCTAAACTAATTAAGCGATTAAAGTCTCGAGCATTATGTAAAGTCTTGTGTTAAGCTTAACCCGTGCTAGCTCTTCGGGCTGGTGCGTACGTGGTCACTTGAGTTGCTCCTTGTGGCATAGTTACGTTTGAGTATTCCGGGTGAAGTAACTAACCACCAATGCGTAAAGGCATAAACGGTTTATTCAGTTGGATTGACTTTGTCATTCCTTAACGACGCCGATGGACCACCTATTGGTTTACCCATCATGTCGGGTGTGAGGACTCCATGTATGGTCTATGACCGCCTACACACAACCCCACATCCCTATGCAAGTGGCATAAGTCACTTAGCCTACGTCTTGGCAAAGGAATAAAGAAAGAAAGATGAAGAAAGAAAGTATAGGCACACTTTAGGACATGTTGAACCTAATGTGTATCTTATGATGTTATGTATGTGTGTGATATTAACTTAAAATGCAGATTTTGTTAATATATGAAATTGGCAAATGTTTTCAAGTTATGTTATCTTACTTAGCTAATTTTATTAGCTAACACTTGTTCTTTGAAAATGTTGTGCCTTCAGGATAATCAAGTGAGCTAGGCGAGGATTAGCTTGGTGAGACTTGGGTAGACGAATAAAGAAGCTTAGCTAAGACATTAAACGCTTAGACTTCCTTTTAGCCTCTTGTTTGGCTATTTCATTTATGATTAAAGACTTGTATTAATGTGGCATTTATGTTGGTGCCAAAGCTTGGATTTACTTTTATTGTTTTGATGATGCTTGTAGTAACACCAAATTTTAAAGGTACCATCCGTTACGGATGGGGCAGATTTTGAAAGTGATCCTTTCCGCTTATTTTAAACGCCGTTTGGCAAAATTTTGAAAAATCCAAGTTTTTAAACGACGGGTGTTAGATCTATAAAGATTGGTATTGAAAAGTGTTGATTTGAATGAATACGTGTTAGATCTAAGAAAGTTGAATCTTGTTGTTGGATTATGAGATGGATGAACTTGTATTAAGTGAAAAATATGTTAAAAGAGGTACAATAATCTGGAAATTTGATGTTAAGAGGTATAAAAATAAAGTATTAATCTTGTAAATGATGAACTCAAGTGTTAATAAAGCAAGAATGGTCATTGGTGAGTTGTTTTAATCAATATACATTCTGACAGAAACCATCTTCTGTCTTGGGACGGATAAACTGGGCTTGTGAGGGCAGATTCAAGAAAAACTTTCAAAATAAAAGTTGTAAATAAACGAGTTAAGTTTAAGCTCCAACTGGAATCACTTAAAAATAATGAACCAAACAAAAGATATGATTTTTCTACCAAAAGTGGTCAAAACTGGATTTTTGTCTTAATGTTGAGTCAACTTTGACGATTTTTAATTCCTTAACTAATAAGTTTCAGAAGTTTAAACTTGGTGTGAACTGAGTTCAAAGTGTCCCTAAGTTAAAATAAAATTGGGAGATTTTTCTTAAATGTCCATCATAGAAATCTTTTATAAAATATTTTGAGTCGCACAGCAGCTCTTGTTCTGACCAGTTTTGGTTTGGTAATTTTTAGAGGTAGTAAACAATGTCTAAAAATTTAGCAAAAATTCACATAAATATAGGACACATATATGTCTCTGTATAAAAATCACCATCTCCCAAATAATTCAACTTAACCAAAAATGACTACTCAACATTTCATGAAAATAAGTGTTAAAACAGAAAATTCCAAGTAAAAGTTCTTCACAACAAAATAAGCTAAAAGTCACTAGATTGCAACTTTAATCAACTCCAACAATCTCGTAACAAAAAGTATTATAAACCTACTGAGAATATGTCAAATAAAAGTTATAAAACTTAACTTGGTTATTAAGTGGCAAAGACAAGCCTACAAATCACTAATTCGGTTCATATAAGCAATAACCGAAAGCTTTAATTTGCACATATCACACCACCACCACTATCACGACTTTGGACACCAAAATATGATGAACTTTCTGGAAATAATGAAACAAGAATGAAAATTCATTTTGAAGCACTTTAATTGCTTAAGAAATGAGGCTAAAATCACCATTTCGGTAAACGATTTTTTAATCATAAAACCCTCAAAATAAGCAAGACACAAGAGAGGTTGAATTGATATGATTTTGTATGGATAAAAGTTGCCTAAAAGGCCTGAGATTTTTGACCAAATGTTTAGTGATGATTTCTAAGAATTTCCATGAATTATTGAATTTAAATAGTAATTAAAGGACATAAAAATCCATAAATAAATTATGTAAATCAAGAATGAGGTTAAATCATCTTAACCATTGATAAAAATAACTAAAACCTACTGGAGAAAAATAGTTAAAAGGCAAGAGACATGTGTTACATAATTTAAAGATAGATAATTGAGTAAAAATAATTAATTAAAAATTTTCATTAAAATAAATGGAAAATACACAAATAAAAGTATAAATCATGAAATTATAAATTAAGGAGCATATATATCAGAAGATAATTCAAATGAAATTATCCATAATTTATAAAGGCAATTATGACACTTAAAAGTATTTTTAAGGAATTATTTAATTAATAAATCAATAAAATGAATAAATAAATAATTAAATAATATTAAATTAAATATATAATTACAAATCAGAAAATATACATAAAATATTAATATTATAAGACCACTAATGTCAAATATTATTACTAAGCAAAGTATACAATGGAAATCATATAAACCAAAGCCAAATTACCGAAATTCCAATAAACGTACAAAAACGTATAATGAGAAAACGACTTTTACACCAACACTCTCTACAACCAAAAAAGATGCAAATATTAACAATATACTTGGATCCCAAAATTTATGACAACATAATGAAAGTGGCATTTCTTAGTGATGGCTTAAGATAGGAACTTACGTATATTAGTCCTATCGTAGGGATAGTCTTGGCTCGAAATGTGATTGAGGAATATGACGGATATATGGTCAAGGAAGCAATAGATGGGAAGTACCCATTTTGGATGAGTGAATATAATATGCGGCATATCAAGGTGAGTCATAGCCCTCTTTCAAACTCTTTTATATGTTTACTTACGGGGTGAAAAGCATGATTAATTAAAATGACTTTCTCTTATGAAATGATTCTTTGAAATAATGATAATGATATGGGAATTATATTGTATGTTCAACGTGTTATATGTTATATGATGAGCTTGAGTACTGTCAAACGGTGGTCCCCTGTACACTACTATTAACTCATTTGAGGCCTGTAGTTAGAGAGTTGCGCAACTAGGACTTGTCCCCTCATCCACTATTATAGGTAACGGTGGGATGTTTGGTCTGCCTTGGTGGCCACCTTCATCGCCAGTCTGGCCTCGCGGTGCTCTAACTACTATATATTTATGGGCGTCTCCATGGCACGACCCCTTGGTTATCTTTATGCACGTGATTGACAGCATGTGCTTATCATTATCTTATCACTTGGGACATTATATATTGATTATTGGGACATAACCGGTCTTAGTAGTGGCTCAAGAACAATCTCATCGAATTATGTCATGGTAGTCTTACCATTGACCAAGAGGTATTGATATTATATTATGGATGGAAATTATTGATTGAACATACGGTTTGGGTATTGGACCTTATATGGAATCTTGAAGGTTGTTGAATTTGGCAATATTGAAGTATTGATGACCAAATGGTTTTGGTATGATGAATGATTAATCAATTGATATATTTTTCTCTCACGATAAATGTGACAAATGAGAACTTTATAATTTACCATGGATTTCTCAACTATTTTGATATGGATATGTAACAAGATTTACTTGTAAACCTATGCACTCACCAACTACGTTTCGTAGTTGACACTTTTTCTTCATGCTTTTCAGGAATTAGCGTAAGCTTTGAGGAACTATATGCATCATGATTGTTTGCATTGCACTTTGGAGTCAAAGATCAAACCTTGTGACGGGCAATGGAATCCGCCCTGACCATTGTAGTATACCATCTCATGTATTTGTTATTTGTTTCGTGGACTCAATATCCAAGTATAGTAGACGTATTGTACTTGGGAATTGGTTCACATGCTTGTGCATTGTAAATTATTTTTATCAACTAAAGTTATGGTGAATGTTATCTATTATCCTTTGTTTTGAATACTCGACTTTCTGTACATCTCATCGTTCCGCCTTGGTTGGGGTGTTACAGTAGGACCTTTAACTCTAGTATAATCAGATATATTTTCTTAATTAATCTCTCACTTTTATCAGTTTATGAGGTGTGTAATAAAAAGTATCTAAATATTCTACAACATGCATGTTTCAATTAATTGATTGTTGTATATATGTATAGAATGAAACTTTTTGTATTGGAGGAGTTGAGTTGAGAACATGGCATATGGTGTTGGAGGAAGAAGCACTTGGAGCAACTTTTTAATTCCTCCCCAACCCCACTTTGTGTAAATGATTAACAAGAATCTTGTGGTTTATGTTTGATTACATCACTAATATAATTCACATTTTGTACTTATTTAAGTAGATGCTTCTTTAAATAATTCTTTCTTATTCAAACATCAACACAAATATTTAATAATGTCATGTTCTTTATTATAACTTTTTTTTGTATATTATTTGTTGTAACATAGGTACTAGAAGTACAAAGTTATTAATGCAAAGACAAAAAGTAAAAACGAATTTGCTCACTAACTTTATTACATAAGAAGAATCAACCTTTACATTAGCATATTGGAAGCATCCAAACTTGAGTATTGAAAAAAGTACTCATCAATTCATCATCTTAAGACGTATAGGAAGATATATAGCTTAATTTCAAAACTTTCATCTGTAATTATAGTATCTCTTATATATTTTCATCTGTCAATTAAAACATTTAATGTTGGTGATTTAATTACAACTAAATGGAAATAATGAAAATGATATGATAGTGAACATCTAAGTATGTTTATCTAATTGAATTGTAAAAACCGCAGGACCACTTATTTTTATGTGACATCTTGTGTAAGGCAAAAATCAATAACGCAGAAAGTTATATCACAATATTGTAAGCATGGATATATTTTAATATTATAAAGTTTATCCAACAAAAGTGAAAATATATATAACGACATAAGTCGAGCTCCATAAAGCAAAACACGCAATGCACTCGTGTGTCACCCTTTATTGATAACAAACTTTAAAATTGTATAGTATTTTGCCCTTTAGCTGTAGGTTACTTGTTGTTTGAAACAAGATCTAAAAACACGACACAAATAATTAACAAAATTAAGCAATGACATAAATAGACATTGGAATAAAGACAGTATGTCAATTCTAGTGATGGTTGCAATAATGTAAAAGGGTAAGTAGTGATGGTTCTATTTTCTTTGAAATCTATTTATTTAGGAGTATATTTATTTTTTATTTATATATATTTATATATGGGCCAAACATGAAAGCAACTGCCCATCCTCAAGCTAAGTACTTGTTGCTTTAAATAAAGGGGGGATTGGATTACTTGTAGCATCATCAATATGACAAAAACCATAAAATTGTCATTTTCAAATTATTGGTCATGGGCTATAAACGGTGCAAAAATATAGATACAAATAAATAAAGCCAAGTTTACGTGTGGGATGTTATTAAACTCATATTTATATTATTTTATTTTCCATCTCATGTTTTTATCGTTTAGGTTATTTAATATTTTATAACTAGTAAAAAGTAATCTAACTTCAAATATTGTGATAAAACCAATTCATTTAACTATTGGTTACGTGCACTAAATTGAGATCTTATTAATCATCATAATTTTTGCTTAATATAATATTCATCAAAAGGCTCACGGTTTTTATCTGAAATATGATCATTTCATTTCATATGATAAACAACTAGATTTAGAGTTGATATCATTCAGGTTTATTTGTACCCATGTTGGACGAATTTGAAAGGTTTATATTCATAGTAGAGACTTTTTTCAATTGAGTATTTATCTCTCTCTATCTCTACTACATTATAAAGCATTTGTTCCCGCTAAATTTTTTTCTAATTTTCAACTAAGTTTTTGAAAACTCTATAATGTCCCTATTATTTGTTCACTAATTTAAATATATTTACCTAAAATAATTATAATACCCTTAGAGAAAATCCCAGTCACTCATTTTTATCTCTCTCCTCAAATCTCAATCACTCATTTTTTTGTCTCCTTCATAAATCATTTTATTCTTCTAATTCATTCAAAATCTTTTATCTCAAAAACCGTACATTGATAAATTATAAAAATTATATAGGTGTTCTTAAAATTTCATGTTCTTTCATTAGAGAGGTCATTCGATATACTTTCGACGAATTTTTAAATCCGATGGCGGAGCCCGTACGGCTAAGACATTTAGCTATCACACTCTATGACCTATCACACTCTATGACCTATCACTCTCACCATCTTACCACCGTAACGCGCGGGTACTTTCTCTCGTAATTTATAATAAGATCTATAACAAGTTGAATACTTTCAAAAACCAATTGTTTTTTTTTTATTCCATGACTTCATGTTTAGCCATGTAAGAGTAGTTGATAATGATATGTTACACATTTTACACAAACTGTTGAAGGTAATGTTGCCATGTTGGTACTTGACTACTTGGTAGCAATAATTGAATTTAATTTACAACACAATTGGGTTTACAGTTTGGTATCAAAATTAAAATTGTCAAGCAGACTTATGTAATCTTGGGCCAGAAGATTTTATTCTTAAAATCAATAAATGAGTACGGGTTGGGCCTAACTTTGTAAAATTACTTCTGGGCTCAGGGCCTCAGGCCTCAAAGAGTCAGAGTGATATTAATCTATCAATCATATTATTTTACAAACACTTTACCTAAAACTATTTTGACAAGTCATATAAATAATTTTATTAAAATTGTATTAAGGGAAGATATTATAAATAATTTAAGGTTTTTAATTACTTCGTTAGAAAAAAAAGGAAATAATAAATACTTTACAATGTAGTATAGATAAACCGATAACACGCTCAAAATAAAACTCGTATGCGCTCGAGCTCGAGTTAAAAAGTAACCCGAGTTAAAAAGTAACCATGGTTAGCTAACATATCTAAACTTAACTTGGGTTAGTACTTATACAGGGAATATAGAACTTGTGCATATATATATATATATATATATATATTTTAGATTTTAGTTTGGGTGAGAAAAAAACAACAACATAGGGCTAAAAAAACACACACAAAAAAAATACATTTACAATTCTTTCTAGTGATATATCAAGATGATGCCCTAAAAAATAAGAGTCAAAAATATTTCTCTCGTTCAACATATTTTTCTACTTCCGGTCCGTTTTTCACTCTCATTTTCATTTCATGCATTTCTTTTATATTTAATTATTTAATCAATTTTAATTTAATTGCAACTAATTAGGGTTTTTCCGATCTCATTAAAATTCCTCTTAGATCAACGATTAAACCCCTTTTTATGTATAATTTATAGCAGTTATATATATACCTATATATTATATGTATACATATATAACTAATCAATTTGTAATCATATGTTGATGTTAAATAATGTGAATGCTGGCAGATTGTGTATCTATTAAATTATCTAATAAAGTTTGTTACTTTGTGATTCTTACTGCATTAAATTTAAGGATTAAAAATATGATTTTGGATATATATTTTTTATTATATAAATTATGAGCTTATAGATTCTGAAATGTATATGATTTTGAGTACTTTTATATGTTATATATGTCAGGTTTGCCATTAGTGTCGGCTCGTTTAGCTAAGCGTGTTCAAAAGTTGAATCATAATCTGCACATGTTGAACAGGTTAGTTGTGTTGACCCGTTTACGACCCGAATGATATGTAATAGAGTATTTTGAATGTATACGATGAACATTATCGTGTAAGCATAAGTGACGGTGAATACAATAGTCAATAGAACAGTTAAAGAAAACAACAGAGGAATTTATGAATTGTACGTTTTTGATGTATTTTATACTGGGCTGGAAATGGGTTGGGAAGGTCAACCTGAAGAAGACACGTTTACTAAACAAGTTAGTTGTGTCGACTTGTTTACAACCCTAACTCATTTTATTCCCAGACGATAACAGTTTAGTTACTTTGCCGGGTTTGTGTCGTGTTAAGAATTGTCACTCATAACTTGGGGTACTTTAAGCATGATATGATATATACTAATGCGATTTGAACTTTGAAGTTATGGTTTAATTCCATTTTTGCAAGTAATAAAAAACGCTGTTCTGTAAAAGGAAAGTGATTTGACGTTATTCTGTGGGATACTTTCGTTTGGTTATATGTAGATATCTGATTTATCACATTGTTGCATAAATGTTTATACATGCTATTGAAGAGTGCCAGGTTCAGTTTTTAGTCTTGCTGTTTCTCCTGAAACAGGCTCAGAAAGTGAATTAACTGGTGACTTTGGTGTTCGATATAAGCTTTATGTAATATTTATGAGTCAAAATAGAGAACAAGGCTTGTAGAATCTTAGTCCCTGGGTTGTTAAATGCTAGTTTTATAACTGACAATGCTATTAGTCTACTCATTGTTCATTGTGTCTGCAGTACAATTAATGTGTAGAATATAGGTATTCAATATGACATTACGACTATTGCAATTGATATGTCACTGAAATATTGATGTTAAAGTGCAAGTTAAAGAATATGTGCAGCATTTCATTCCAGTGGTTGTTACTTTCAAGCTTTCCCTTTTGGATTATTATTATTAGAGAAACAGAGATACAACAGTAAAATGGATTTCACAGTTAAAAACTATATAGGATTTTCCCCATTTGACACTTTAAATGGTAGATGATGCGACGACTTCGGGTGGAACTTTAGGACATTTTATAAGGTATTTAGTGAATTAAGTTGTCGCTGTTATATATCCTGGTTAGCTGGGTGAAAATCACTATATAAGTACCTAGATCATAATACTATTATTAGCCTATTAGGTCGAACACGTGTAGCTAATCACGTACAATATTTTACCAAGTCATGTAAAATCTCTGGAAATAATGATATGATATTATTAGGTTAAACATCGTGGCATGAACAGTAGCAGCTTTAAATTTCAGTTTGTCAGAAACTTGAACCTCCCTGGGGTATTGCTCATGTGTTGAGCATTCAAAACAGAGAAAACAAACCCCGCTTAATAGGCAGATGTCTATATGATAAAAACTAAGTTATGGTTTAGAAATAATGTAGTTGGGCAATGATGATGTTATCTTCAAGAAAGATCACGGATCCATCCTACTGAGCAAACAATGGTTCATCTTAATATTTAAGCAGTAATCTGAGTATTCTACAGGTTGCATCTAGGGTGTGAAATCAGCATCAGGTTTAGACCTTCTTGATCTCCGTCATAAAGGTTGTCTTAACTGCAGCTGATAGGTGTCTAACATATATTATGAATCTCATATGATAAGTAGTGCTTTTGAAAGTGTTAGCTCATATAGGATAGGCATTATGGGTGGACCTAGTACTATCACATGACTTCAATGCAGGATAAAAGCTTTAGTAGATACCATGATGTGTGGGTATGCATGCGTATGCAGTATGCTGTTTGTTGTCTGAGTGTTGTGTTATTATAAATAACATATGCCTGCAACTGGCTCCGTTGTCAAAACCTACGAATCTACGATTAGTCTTGATAATGACCTTTTGTTTTATCCTTTGTGAATTGCAAATGAAGATTATTTCAAGTTCTAAATTTCAGTTGTTTCAACTTCCTTCTTGAACTTGGTAATTGTTTCTAGGTATGGTCTTATGAATATTATGATTTATGATATGATCATTCTATTAATTCGGCCATAATATCTAGAAGTTAGATTTTCATTATATTTGATGCAATCTTGTTTATCGATTTCATGATTCTGATATCACTAATATCTTACTTTGAAGGTTCAATGGAGACGCGCAAAGAGAACTTGTTTCATTTAAGGGCCTAATCTTTGTATAGACTTGGCATAAATATTATATATCAAGTTAGTGGTAAAGAAAACTAGTTGAATAAGAAAAAAATGGAATGCAATAGAGATGAGGCAATGAGAGCGAAAGAAATTGCTGAAATTAAGTTTTCTAGGAAGGATGTCGAAGGGGCAAAAAAATTTGCTTTGAAGGCCCAAAGTTTGTATCCTGATTCTCGACTGATAGCAACTTTGGGTATTAATTTATATTGCTGCTGAAAATAAATAACGGTGAATCATATTTCTATGGGATACTTGGGGTAAACCCATTGGCTGATGATGATACTGTGAGGAAAAATTTTCGGAAACTAGCTTTATTTCTTCACCCTGACAAGAACAAGTCTGTAGGGGCAGATGGCGCGTTCAAATATGTCTCAGAATCGTGGAGTCTTCTATCTGATAGAACTAAGCGATCTGCGTATGACCAGAGGAGAAAAGCTTATAAGCAACATTCCACCCAAAATGGTGGAGCACCATCACCGGGGCAGAATGGCTTTTACAATTTCACAACAAGTACAACTACTCGAGGGAAAAGTACGACCAAGGATAGAGGGACGCCGGGCACAAGTTCTTCCACAGAAAAACAAACGCCGAAGACATTTTGGACTGTGTGCCATGGATGCAAGATGCAGTATGAGTATTTAAGAATGTATCTACATCAAAATCTTCTGTGTCCGAATTGCAATGAACCCTTTCTGGCAATGGAGACTGCAGCACCAAACACCAAAGTTTCGACTAAAGGTTTCAAAAGTCAAAAAGTTAAAAATGCATCTAATATAGGAAGGCAAAAGTCAACAAATAATTCATCTTTCCAGTGGGGTCCATTCTCAAAAGCAAGCAATCCTGCATCAGAAGCTTATACTGCATCCGTGGTTCAACAAACTTATGAGAAAGTCAAGAGAGAGAGAGAAGAAGCTCAGGCAGCCATTAAACGAGAAGAAGCTTTAAGAAGGAAAAAGAACTCGAAAAGAACCCATAATCTTTCATCCTCTGGTCACTTCAATTCTGTGAAACGAAAGCAGGAAGAGGTTGACCCCTTGACAGGTATCTCGAGTATCGGTATCCGCACTCAATTAGTTATAAAGGCTAGAAGCGAAATCAAGAAGAAGTTGCATGAATGGAGTAGCTCAAAAGCTGTGGCTAACTACAAAAATGAAAAAGAAATACGGGATGACTCCTTAATTAGAGACTCACCAAAGAAAGCTATCGAGCCTCTCGTGCTTGATGTTCAGGATCCTGATTTTCATAATTTTGACCGGGAAAGATGTGAAGCATGTTTTAAAGAAGGCCAGGTATGGGCTGCATATGATGATGATGACGGGATGCCCCGGCATTATGCCTTGATCCGCAAGGTCAGTTCAGTTGACCCTTTTAAGATAAAGGTATGTTGGCTTAATTCCCGTACTGACAACGAATTGGATTCGTTTTCTGGATTCTCAACTGCATTTGGTGAGTTTAGGACAGGAAAACATGAGATTGTTTCTGTACCTAATTATTTTTCGCACAAAATTAATTTTACGAGATTGGAAAATGGGATTTTACAAGTTTACCCATGGAAAGGAGATGTTTGGGCCTTATATAGAATGTGGTCTCCTGAATGGAATGAAGAAACACCAAATGAAGTAAAACATAAATATGAAATCGTTGAAATTGACGAGTATGATGAAGACGTGGGTTTTACGGTTACTCAACTTGTGAAAGTTGCGGGCTTTAAGACGGTTTTTCACAGACAAATAAACCCAAAGCTATCAAGGATAATTCCAGAAGGTGAGATTTGTCGGTTTTCTCATCAAATACCTTCACATTTGTTGACTGGCCAAGAATCTCACAATGCTCTAAAGGGTTGTCGTGAGCTAGATCCTGCAGCTACACCTGACGAACTTCTGAAAGTTATAGAAGTTGTACAGGAACAAGAAAATATAAATGACGACGATGATGATGGTCATGATGGTGACATGTTGGCCAAAGATATAGATTTGACCAGTAATCATGTGTCAGCAGTTTTAACAGATGTTGAGTCAACAGTTTTGGCAGATGTTAAGGAAGTAGTGAATGAAGGATGGTGAACGCTGATCAGGTAGTACTTTTGGTGGTCCTGATGTCCTGTTGCTTGAAGTTTGTCGGATTAGTTAGACTTCCTTGACCGGAGATTTTAGGTGATTGATAGACGCAAAAATTGTAGTTGAGAGTAGAAGGAACCGAGGAGTGTGCGTTATGCAGTTGGACACTGTGCATAATAGTTTGTCCATCGGCTCGTTTATACTGGATATAGTCCATTTTAGAGTACTTACATGTTTTATTTGTCATTGTTATTGTGCCCGAGGAACTGTAACATTGCTAGCTTTGACTTCATGATTGGGGTTCAAAATATCACAGATGTATACAGTGAGATGGATGTTTAGGGTTATAGGTTTATTTATTAATCTCTAATTATCGACATTTAATTATTATTTCTTGGTCCCTTCGTTTCATGCATCTGCTGGTAGTTGTGTTTATTTCTCTGTTTTACTGTAGTTTCTTCTAAAGGTGTCCAGATGGGCATAGGAATGGGTTGTAGGTTGTGATGATTTGCCAATGACCTTTTGTCCATATTGAAGTATTATGAAGAGACAACGTATAAAATATACTTATAAAAGCTATGTTATTGGTAATAGAATTAGAATGTGTGGTTTGTGAACTCTATTTGAGGTTTTACGTTTGTTACTTTCAAAGATGCATTCGGTTTGTGAAAATGGTTAAGAGTTGGAACCGTCGACTTTTGCAAGTCATGGTATTTCCTTTACTCCATGGCATGTCCAATTTGTGAAAATGATTTTTGAAGAGTTGGAACATTATTTAGTTAAATGGCACCACATCAAAGTATCAAACCCTTATGGCTCAAGGCCTCAAGCTTTATGGCTGGTGGAACGTACAACCACCAGAGATCCCATCATGCTCACATGTTCGTTGGCAAGGTGGCAGTCAATGAACACAAATGGGTTGGTATTTGCTTCATTTTGTAATCGGCTAGTTAGAAATGGCGGGGCCATGTCGTCCATGTTTGTGATGATGAAAGATGAATAGAAATTTGTCAGCGGTGTATCAAGACAATTCAATGCACAGCCTACTCTGGATTGGTGACAGAATTCCAAAGTTTCCGACCTGCCTGGACCCTCTCGCTTGATCTAACAATCCAAAGAGCACGAGCGCCCCCCTGGACCCTAGTCTTTGTACGTTACGTCTATTTTCTGATTTTGGCTTGGTTTGTATATAACGTTTTCTACTGTATTGGCTTGGCACGCTCCTTTGGCCATTATGTAAATAATTTTTCCTCTGCCCATTTGGAGCATAAGACCTGGTTATGAAACTCCGGTCTTCCAAAGGAACAAATTTTAATAATGCAATTGATCAAAGAATATAACCGCTTCAATATTTTGTAGATAAGATACCCCCCTCTTCCCCCCTCAAAATGGTATCTGTAGTTCTTTGTGATCACAGTGCCCTAGTTGCAAAGGGTGCTAAAATTGTAGTTCTTACGGTGCAACCTGTACGCAATGTGTTACTTCTTTTGGGTATCAGGTTTCTAGCAACACGTAGTAATCCTAGAAGAATTAAACATCATGGATATTACACGTTCGTGTCATTACATAGATAATTAAAGTAATGTAACATATTAAGATTACACAAATGGGTCATTTTTTCAAAATTATCCATATGACCCCTACTAAACTACAATGGAAATGAAGAGCTAAGCCTTAGCGGTCAGACACGGGTGAAAGGCCGTCCCACAAGCAATCCATTGCCGTTTCCGACTGTGTGGGAGCACACAGTTAGGAACCTTTAACCACTCCTTTCTCAAGATGTCATAAGTAACCAAACGGTTCATCATTTTAGATCGAAGTGATAACATGAGCAAGCCTCTGTTACCTAAACAAGACATCTTAATGTGCTTTCCATAGAATTCTAAGCACCATATATTTGGCATTCTGTCAACCTCCTTCCACAAGAGAGTCATCTTCTGAAGGGTCCCATATCTTCAAGGTTTAGAAGACACCATCTATAAAGAAAATAAAGTGGTGATGAGTAATCATCAAATCTACATAAAAAAGAATATACTATTAAGAAAATAACGAAAGAATTTATTAGCTCAATTCTCAAAGCTTGTGTGATTGTTTCCTTTTGTCCTTGAAAGACTACAAAGCATAAGCTAAAGATCACTTGAAGAAAAAGAATCCAAAACTTATAAAGAAAACAAAGGCAAAGACATGTGAGGCAGCTCTGATCGACACAAAGGGTTTTATAAATACAAATATAGTATGAAATGATAGCATTAGCAGTTTAGGCAATGTTTCTTTGTAATATATATAATTACATAACCTTCGATAGATCAAGCATTAAATAGAAACAACTGACGAGTATGCCAAGTCTAACATGCTGAAGTTTTAATAACTTTTCCTAATTTTTAAGATCAAATTACCACATTTCATACTAGTACTTCTTGTATGTCCCTTTCTGTTTGTCTAAAATTGGCAGCTTCCTAGGAATGTAAAAGAAGCAATGATCTTCTAAAAGTTTTCATTACTCTTATTAGAGCAAAAGGTATGTGTTCAAGAAAGCCACGACCTTGTTGGACTCTTAGTGCCATCAAGTGCATTTATAGATGATATGAGTTTCTTAACCTCTATAAACCTTAATGAATCGTGAAATCCTAATAATGGTAGCAAGAGTAACATACACGTTGAATATTATAATTAACAAGTACTATTAGAAGGATATGAAAAGGAGAACATACAAACACACTAGTCCCAGAGAGCCTTTATTTTACAACGAAAGTGCAATCTATATTCATGAGAAGTGACCAATTTTTGCAGTGGCTGATTTTTGCAAGTTAACTGTTAATGCACAAAGATTTTTTCATGTGTGACACTTCGGGTATAAAACCAAGGCTGTGCTCGTGGAACTTGACCACATTGAACCGCGAAACTATTAGAATTTAGCAACGAGTTCCATTTCTGGCAAACGGACCGGAACCGGAAGAAGGTGGCAACAGGAAGTCTTGCAATGACTGCTTCATACAAGTCTTCTGGGAAGTCCTTCCAGATTTCTGATTCCATATTCTCGGTAGACTTAAAGGTTTCGGGTACTTTTCCTCGGGTTCGGTCCTTACGGGGTCTCTTTGAAGGTGGAGCCTTGCTGGGATCCAACATTTTGAACTTTCCGGCACGCATCACAAAATTGTAGCAATCATCTTCTGAAGGGTTATCTTCAAGGTTTAGAAGACACCATCTATAAAGAAAATAAAGTGGTGATGAGTAATCATCAAATCTACATAAAAAAGAATATACTATTAAGAAAATAACGAAAGAATTTATTAGCTCAATTCTCAAAGCTTGTGTGATTGTTTCCTTTTGTCCTTGAAAGACTACAAAGCATAAGCTAAAGATCACTTGAAGAAAAAGAATCCAAAACTTATAAAGAAAACAAAGGCAAAGACATGTGAGGCAGCTCTGATCGACACAAAGGGTTTTATAAATACAAATATAGTATGAAATGATAGCATTAGCAGTTTAGGCAATGTTTCTTTGTAATATATATAATTACATAACCTTCGATAGATCAAGCATTAAATAGAAACAACTGACGAGTATGCCAAGTCTAACATGCTGAAGTTTTAATAACTTTTCCTAATTTTTAAGATCAAATTACCACATTTCATACTAGTACTTCTTGTATGTCCCTTTCTGTTTGTCTAAAATTGGCAGCTTCCTAGGAATGTAAAAGAAGCAATGATCTTCTAAAAGTTTTCATTACTCTTATTAGAGCAAAAGGTATGTGTTCAAGAAAGCCACGACCTTGTTGGACTCTTAGTGCCATCAAGTGCATTTATAGATGATATGAGTTTCTTAACCTCTATAAACCTTAATGAATCGTGAAATCCTAATAATGGTAGCAAGAGTAACATACACGTTGAATATTATAATTAACAAGTACTATTAGAAGGATATGAAAAGGAGAACATACAAACACACTAGTCCCAGAGAGCCTTTATTTTACAACGAAAGTGCAATCTATATTCATGAGAAGTGACCAATTTTTGCAGTGGCTGATTTTTGCAAGTTAACTGTTAATGCACAAAGATTTTTTCATGTGTGACACTTCGTGGTATTCAGAAAAGAACTTTTTACCCCTGTCGGCTACCTCATAAAGGTGTCACCACCCCTGGGGTTTTAAAGGATCGTGAAATTTATCATAAGCTAACAGTATTCAACAATAATCGGATGACATCTAGGTTGAGGGCATGATTGCATCGCTAAGGGATTTTGACAGTCTCCATGAAAACTATTTTGATATGAAAAGTAAGCAGAATGTCATGACATTTGTACACAATCACAGCATAAGAACTAATGTAATCATAACGGCAAAAGAACCATTCCCTCAACTTATAGCTTCCAACTCTCGTACTTAAAAGGCTCTTAAAAGCTACATCATGGGTCAAAGTGTCAAACTCAAAACTTAGCTCCAAGAATTTATGACTTTTTGCATCTGGCATACCTTAATAATACATGCTAACATGCAAACGTATGATGGTAATAAATACTAACAACACAAAACAAAACACATCGATTATTCACATAAAAACAAGATTCAACAAACGTCATTACGCCTATACAAAAATCTGGTTATATGCCATGAAAAAACAAAATTCAAAAAGCTCGTACGATAACATCCAACAAGAGACTTGAGCTCGGGCATGAAAGCTCTTAACTTTTCTTAGCTACCCTATATGATGGCTACATACAAAAGCTTTAAGCACTGAAACCTAAAAACATAGCAAATCAAGCAAGTTAAACAAACAACACTCATTTCACATAAACACAGAAGTATGAAGTATCCCTTTCATACACACATATATTCAACACAAAAACCACAACATACAAAACGTAACCAATTAAACCGACCTTTAATTACTCGAATATTCTCAGTTTCCGAAAGGCACCTAAGATCAACTCCATATTCCCACCTCATTATAAACAAATTCCTAATAATTTCAATACCATTCATTACAAAAGCACAACTACTCCATAATACTCATAATAATTCATATGATTTGAACAGAATAAGTCGAATAAATCGAATTCGGATTAAAACCAAACAACTTCCACCAAATAAACAAATTCCTCAAATCATTACAGAAAACAATCAGAAGATGACTTCACAAATTAACAAGCATAAAGCACTAACTATTGAAGATTAGCATAAAGATACAATTTTTATTAAAATAGACTAAAATCAAAGACAACCCATTAATTTATACACCCAAATAAACAAAACCCTAAAATCAAACTTTCTCAATATGATATATTTGTATATAGATGAAGATTACCTTTGATTACCAGTTTCCGGCGGATGGTGAGTAATATACGGCGGAAGAACGGCGGGGAGAGGCAGAGGAGTAGCGGCGGCGGCGAGGTCTTGAAATTGACCGATGAGTTGCCTCCACATGTAGCCTTGAGTAAAAGCCCTTTGGTTCCTGCTGCTGCTTGTTTCTTGATATTAAAAACAACATTTACATATAGATATACTACATAAAGATAGATACAATGGAGTACATATATTATATCTATATATATCTATCATTTCACTTGTCTCATCTTTTCTTCATTCTTCATCATCATCTCTCCAAAACCATCATCATAATAGTACCCCACTTACCTCCCCCCCTTTCTCTTTCTATGTATGTATCTATTTCTGTTTGTGTGTACAAGGGGGTTTTTGTTTTTTGTATTTTTTTTTTTTTTCCTCCCAATTAAGAAGGGGAAAATATTTTGGCTTATTAATATCTTTTTTAAGTTAGACTAAATGGTGCTTCCAATATATTGAGGATTTTGCTAGATCGCATCCCGCTCTAATTTTCTATTACGGGTTCCTTTTTGTTTCTTGTACGCTTTTAAAAAACTTGGGCAAGTTACCATTCATCTGTGTCACACCCCGTACTACCATTCGGAACTTTAGCACATCACATTCCCTTTGGATTTTCTACTACAATTACTTCTTTGTTTTTTTCACACTTTTTTTTATTTTGAGTCATTTAACATTTTTGTGTCCACACCCCGTACCACTATTCAGGTTTTGTCAAATCGTATCTCGCTTGAATTCTACATCGCATCCCGTTCATATATTCTAATATGAATTGCTTTTTGGTTTCTTGCACACTTTTAAAGTAATGTGCCCATGAGAGAATGATTTTTAATTAAGCGGTTAAAGGTTCAACGCAAATATGCTAGAATAACGTAACCGTTTATTCAACAAGACAATTGAATCTCCGCAACGCGGAGCACGAAATTTCCTAGTTTTTAACATTGTCCGTATTAGTTTTTGATCTTCGTTTTTCATAGCAAATATTTAATTAGCTAAATCAATAACGTCCATACACAATCAATTTTTATTCGTAAATCATCAAACATGTTTTAAAGTGTCGTACAACAAAATTTTTTCCCTGAACAGCGAGTTAGTAATTAGCATTCGTGACACCACAGTGGCATCCAATTGGACAGTATGCGGAGCTCGAACCACTCATACTTGGAATGAAACTCATGACTCTCGAAACCCTCCACCCCCACCCCCTCAATAACACTCCTACAAATGTAGAAAGTAAGATTCGAACCCTGTGATTTCCCAAATCTAAAGACCTTACCAATGAGCCACCAACTTATTGGCTTGTACAGTAGTATATGGCTAAAAGTTGGTGGTCTCCACCCTATATATTAATATACATACAATTAATGTATACACACAGACATTATCTCTCATCATCATTCACAATTCTAACCTACAAACACTCGCGGATGGATATCCTCCATGTAATCACCCACAACAACACTCTCGTTACAAACATCTTCCGCCTCATTCAATTCCTCTCAAACATCCTTAATATTGATAGCCTAAGAGAGTGTATTTTGGATAGGGTCCGTCAAATTCGACATCCATCCCCAGATGCTTGGTATCGCGGGAGGTCGAGCTCTCTCGACTATCATAACCATATTTTTTTTTTCATTAGTAGATATTAGAGAATGTTCCTAGTACATTAAAAAAAATAATCATGATTTCATTAAAAAAAATAAGAAGCTAATATGAAATTAATGTAACATCATGTAGTCGTTCCAAATGATATTTACCACATCTTATTCTTTTATACACACTAGACTTATGCTCGCGCAATGCGGCGGCGGTGGGGTAGTGATTGCGGAGGTGGTGGTGGTGACGGTGGTGGGGACGACAGTGGGGACGGAGATGGGGGCGACGATGGTGGTGAATGTAAAAGTAATTGATGTTAAAGGTGGTATTGTAGTTATTTTAAGTGTGGGGGATCTATACTGTAAATTATTTCATTAAGGGTATTATAAGTATATTAGATGAAGATGTTTAAATTAGTGATTAAAGGAGAAGGGTATTTTTGGTTTTTCAAAGACAGAAAGTTTAAGGGAAAAAATGGGTGGTTTGTTTTATTAGATAGTATAGATATATGTAACCAGAGGGGTATTTGCGAAATGCAGTATTGGTGGCGGTGGCGTGGTGATGATGACACTGGTGGTGGTGGTGGAGACGAATATCAGTAGTAGTGGTAACGTTGAGTGGTGTAAATAACTGATGTAAGATAATTAATATAAAAGGAGTGGTGGTAACGTTCAGTGATGTGGGTAATTGATGTAAGATAATTAATATAAAAGGAGTGGCGATATAATTTTTGAAGGATAAATACGAGTGTTGTAAATTATTTAATTAATTAAAAATAAAGTGATAAATCCGTATATGAGAATAATTAAACTTTTAAAGAAGGGTGGTTAAATATTTATATAATAATACTAGTCCTAATACCCGTACGATGTACGGTAGCTATATAGATTTTATCATAAAGAAATTCGAATATGCCACATACTTGATTTGTGAATATGAAATAAATTGTGGTTAAAGTAAACCGATGATCGAAGCTTAATTATAATAAACAGTAATGATAAATATAATATATGTTTAGTTAGAGTTTTGGATTTACCTTAGATTTTTACAATCACATCAAAATCGAAACTTGTAAGCATAGTGGATGACGGCAAATAGCCTTGTGATTTCGGATCGTAAATTCAAAATTTTGAGGTCTTCATGTTAATAACTTATTATAAGTAATATAAGTAATAGGAGTTGCAGAATTGAGAAAGAAAAATAAATTATTTTATTAATGAGAAAATGATCAATCAAATAAGGTTATAATGTGTTTTGTATCTATATAAGCCAAGAGTTAGAGTTTAATTCTAAGTCTAATAAGGAAATTGAATCTATATACAATTAAAAAAAACTAATTTAATAAAATAAATAAATTAAAAGGACACATGTCGATCAAGGATTACACTACATGTCGTTTTAAGAACATCTCAATCATGTTTTAGTTTATTGGTAGATACATAAATTTCTAATAAACTTGAAAATTCAAATCCGATTACCTACTAGGAACTGTCTATTTTGAACAATGCAAAATTTATTATATATATATATATATATATAATATATATATATCATAAATTACACTACATAATTTAAAAATAGAGACAACTATATGTATAATAATAATATGATATAAACTAAATACTCGTATCACCTATTGTTGAGTCAAGGATTCGCTGACCAGCGAGTCAAGGATTCGCTGACCAGACTTGGTTGCTGGTGAGTTTCATCAGCGATTAATCAGCGAGTCCAGTGACTCTTAATCAGCGGGATGTTCTTATCCAAATTGTTTGTCAAGGCGGGAAGAATTTGAATCAAAAGAAGACAAGAGTCACATGGTGGTTGTTCCAACTGTAATATACCTTGTATGGCAAAGTTGCAGTTGGATCTAAAAGCAAAGGGTTTCTCTCTCATACCCGATTTGGTAAAGAAGACAAAGGGCGTCTGCTGCAAGTACTTCGAACCAATGAGATCTCGACAACCACCATCCATCACTATCAAAGTAAGGCTGTGTTGCCCTAATTCCTTCTCTATATAAAGTAACACAGTCGCAACACAAACACCTTGTGTTTGTCACCACAAGTGTGTGTCACTTATTTCTCTTGTAATTGTTTAAGTTTCTAGTTAGTCTAAACTTAGCAATTGTATGTTCATTTATTTTCTTGTAATACAAGTTGTAATATCGACCATGTATTCACTGTTTAATCAATGATACATATGATTAGACTTGCATAGATTATTGTATTTGAACTTTACTCTTGTTCTTGTTCTTTACTTATTATTCTTTACATTCTTGTCTAGATAATTAAATATAAGTTAAGCAAATTGTGGACTGTCGCCTATATATAAGCTACATGGGCTATGAACTTTAATTAGGGGTGTTCAAAGTCGGATATCCGAAGTTTCGGATATCCGAATTTCGGATATCCGAAATTTCGGATAGTGGTTTTTAATATCCGAACATATATCCGAAATTTCGGATATCCGAAGTTCGGATATCCAAAATTTTCGGATATCCGAAATCGGATATCCGAAATATCCGAACTTTAAGAAAATAATATAGATTTTCGGATATTTTCGGGTATTGAATATAGATTTTTCGGATAGTTTCGGATATTTCGGATAGTTTCGGATATGTTCGGATAATTTCGGATAGTTTCGGATAATAAAAAGTAAAATATTGGAAAAAATTTAAAAAAATAAGGTTTTCGGATATTTCGGATATCCGAAATATCCGAAATTTTCAAAAATTACTATCCGAATCCGAATCCGAAATTTCGGATATCCGAAGTTCGGATATCCGAAATTTCGGGTATCCGATTTTTCGGATAAATTCGGATTCGGATTATCGGATTTTCGGATTTTCGGATAACGGATTCGGATACGGATAGTTTTGAACACCCCTAACTTTAATATGCACCGACTTAGCTATAATAAGGGAGGAGGGAATGGTGCAAAGTATGATATCATATGGTACCACTTGCTATACCATTTCCTCTAATATTAGATGATGTGAGATGAGTAAAATGAGATGAAAATTGACATGATCATCTCACATTTCATCTCTCAAAATATCTTTGTAATTTGTTATTTTTCAAATTAATAAAAAGTGGTATAAGAGATGGAAAAAAAAATGATAAGTGTTATGGAAAAAGATTAATGATGTGAGATAAAGAGAAAATGAGTAATGAGATATGGGATGGAGGGTGATCCCTCCACCCTCAGTGCGTGAATCGCCAAGACTACCCATTATTCAGAACTGCTAACTATTACAAAACATGAACTAACATACTCCCCCTTAATCATTTTCTATCAAATTATTATAAACACCAATCATCACTAATTCATTAGTTATAAAACATATATCGACATCTACCAAACAGATCTCATGACTTCAACAGTCAACGGGTAGACCTCAAAACTCTCTGATCTGCCCCTTGTGTAGTAATGGCATAGAAAC
Source organism: Erigeron breviscapus (assembly GCA_034093135.1). Classification (NCBI taxonomy): domain Eukaryota; kingdom Viridiplantae; phylum Streptophyta; class Magnoliopsida; order Asterales; family Asteraceae; genus Erigeron; species Erigeron breviscapus. Next base: position 6,138,538 of record CM067169.1, on the reverse strand, counting down.
TATACATCACCTATTGTCAGAATGTTCAATTGCAAAAAAAAAGGTGTGAATTTCTTAATCTAGATGGCTCGACATACAGTTACCTTTTAGCATTGATCAAATAGGATTGTTAGATCATGTTATCTCTTTCTGTTAGTCCATTGGCAAAGATAATAATCATCACGATTATTTATACACATGGTGGGAATTGTGGAGGTTTAGGAACGAGGCAGTTTATAATACTACTAAAAAAAGGAAGACGATTTTTGTTGAGTTTATTATAAATTTCTCATTCTTAGTGGTTTCGAAATAGATACAAGAAAATAGATATGAACGAGATATGGCAAGGTCACGAGGAATGCTTATTTTTATTGGTGGAATTTGATATGCTACAGTAGGTATGTTGTTTAATTTGGGATCTTGGGGGTTTCTCTTCTGTCTCGGTTATTTGTAATTGACACGAGCTTTTTTCAACCCTTTTGTAGTCCCCGTAGTTAAAGACACGGGAGGATCCTAGATAATGTAGTTTTGTATTTTTTGGTTGCCAGCATTTTGTTGGTTGTTTTTTTTAACTAATATAATTCCGTCGTTAAAAAAAAAACTCATCTATTGATGATGATATAGAACGAATGTTGGATTCAATCGTTCTTGACCTTAGCTCTTCAGGACATGTTGAATTGACTCGTCAGACGTCAGTTTCACTTATATTCACTCCTCGGTAGTAAAATAGATGTAGATGATATTAAATCAATTTATTTATTGTATAATTTAAAAGCATTCAAAACAATTAATCCATATAAAAGCTAGGTTTTTTACAATGTCTAAACATATTGCTAAATTACATTTTTACAAAGTAAGATAATCTATGTCGAAACACATGAAAAAGCCTTTTAATTTATTGAGAATTTAGTAGGCGGGACCATGATTCATGAGTAGTATTGACTAGTACGTTACTTTTGTCACTTTTCCATTTCTTCCCAAACTTGATTTTCATCCTTTCCCAGTCTGCCCTTCAACTTGTCCGGCCCAACTCTTGCCGTTTCTGTTCAACTATGCTTGACTGGTTAACTATGTGTATATATAATCAAACAATTTTTAAACGAATGTTCAAGTTTTTATTTTTAACTGAATTTGTCGAATGATGTATTTGGTAGCTTGATCAAACACTTAATATTATGCATTATTGATTATTGCTACAAAGAAAATCCATCCTTTTTTAGGAAAAGGTTTATTTAAGCAAATTCTACTTTAATCATGTAGTAGCTCGATCCAAAAAACTATGAACAAGGGAGACCCACAACTATGACCAAATGTCAAGTGAGAGACCCACGAGTTATTGACCATATTGTGCATGATTAGATAAATGGATAATTCATTTAAATGGGGTTTTCTTGTGCTAATGTTTTAGGGGAAAAATCATCTAATATGCGTTTTAAAAACATACATAATGTGTAATAATACCTTTATTCTTTAAATGTCCTTTTCAATTTTCGATAATATTACACCTTATGTATATTGTTAGGGCACATGTTAGTGATACAGTAGAACCTCTATAAATTAATACTCGATAAATTAATAACCTCGATAAAATTAATAATTTGTCTGGTCCCAACTTGGGACCAGTACAAAATTGGACACCAATCAATAAAATAATAAGATAATAATTTTTTTGAAACCCCAGTGTAAATATATATAGGTCCCATCAAAACTATAAATTAATAATTCCTTAAATATTCCAATATTTTAATATTTTTTAGTCTAAAATGAATCTACATTCCTTTGTGTGTTTTTTTTTAAACTTCAAATCCATGTTGACTATGTATATATCTTTAAATTTCTCCATTACACTTAAAAGTTGAGACATTGTCTTATCGTATGGCAACAAAAAGTTGTGAAAAGTTGTTGTTGCCGCTCGCAATGTTTTTTTCTGAGTGACCTATTTCAAAACTACTGTATCATCCTCAACTTCGTCATCAACTAGATTTTGAACAGTATCTGTCATAACTTTTTCAATGTTTTGAACTTCATAACATTCATTATTTTCACGAGGATAATCTCGCAATGCATTCACATCCGTTTTGTGCTAATAATGAATACCCGTAATCAAACTCTCAAGCTCCGAATGTCTTCTCCAGAGTTTACGTCGTTTAAATTACTTGAGCCGGTTGGATTCATCGAACGAATTTTACCATGTCAAAAGCAATTTGCTATGGACTCTTGTTTCATTTAATGTGTGAATGTACATTAGACATGAAAATTTTGAAGGGAATACATGAAACTCTTTAAATTAATAATTTATTAATTTATCGATATAATAATATCTCGCTAAGTTAATAAAATATCATGGTCCCAACATTATTAATTTATAGAGGTTTTACTGTATATATATACACGCACAATATTATTACGGTACCCGCGCAATGCGGCGGTGGTGTAGGCGGCGATAGTGTGGTGGTGGGGGCGACTGTTGGTGGTGAAGACGACGTCGAGTAGTGTAGATAATTGATGTAAAAGTAATTGATGTAAATGATTTAAGAAGATTTTTTAAAAAGTTAAAAGACTGAGAGTGTAATTTAATCATTAAGGGTATTTTAGACAATTTCCCCATGTAACTTTCAACGGAAGACTGTTTATTTTATTAGACAGTATAGATAACTAATAAATAAATAAAATTGGTAACAATGAAGACCAGACTCGCTGAAGTCATCCCCGATTTTACCCTATGTGTAGGCCCGACTTACCGGAGTGACGCATCTTGGGGGATTTTCCTTTGAATCACCTGTAATGATACATGGTCTACATCTCGTAGTTTTAAGTACATACAGAGTTTCACCCTTGCAAGGTGATGTGTCTATAAATATTGAATATCAATTGTCTATTAAAAAAAATAATACATAGAACTGAACCACAAGGGTGATGACCTACTAATAAAAGTTAGGTTAGTGAAAAATACGTGATAGTTTCAAGTTCAACTTTTAGAAGCAAAATGGATTAATTAATTTGTAGATTAGGCCAGACACTTGAACTAAAAAAAATAAAGTATTTATTTGTGGGTGATTAAATTTTAAAAAAATAACATTTGTAACTGTATGCATGTAAATCAATCAAAACTTTTTGTTGAAATTTTATGATGGATTAGTCATTTCTAAAATTGTTGTAATTCCTAGCTTATTAGTTAACGAGTAATGATATATAGATTTAAAACCTATATATTTAATTAAACATGTTTAAGTAATTCAATTATTGATACATAAATTTTATTTTTTTTCATTTTTTCATAATTTTTTTCAATAAATTGTTATGTGTCTTGTAGTTTTCTTTTTTGTTAAATATGTTTTAACTTATTTAATTTTACTAATATATATATATATATATATGTTTTATATATATATATATATATGTTTTAATATTTAATTTAATTTATAAATATATATATATAATATATATATCATTTTGTATGATCGATTGTACTTGCTTTGAAAAACGATATATTGTATTCACATTCACAAATATATTATAACTTGTTTGAGAAAAATAATATATTATATTTGTGAATATAATATATCTAGAAGAGAATTTTTTTTCATATTTAATTGGTTTTTTTTATTCATCATTGATATTGGAAAAGTTCATACAAGTTACATTAATATTATTAATCTTTCTCAGCTAGTATAGCCGACCATGAAATATTTTATTGAATTTGTATGACAAGAATTGGATATTTCACTTCAAAGGTATTCTAGCATTGCCACTTAAGCAAAGAATGGTTTGGTGATATAAATTAGGTAGTGGAGTAGGATTATCCAATTCCATTTTAAGGATATATTGTTTTCTTCGTGTTATGTTAACACATATTTCCTATTTCTATCTTTATGAAACATGTCAACAACAAAAAAAGTTCATATCTATAGAAGAGAATTTTTTTTTACCAAACAAGTTAGTAGTTGTATTTAGCATTCGAAACACCACAATAAAATATAATTAGGCAATATGCGAAGTTCGAACTACGTATACTGTAATGTCATTTCAAGTTAGAAATATATGTTTTTGAGCATATCTTCTTATCTTATACCAAATATATAAACCAAAAAACAATCTTGTTACTTGATATATTTGAAATAGAAAAAAAATATATATTTATATATATTTAATAAAAACCACACCAACCCCACAATCCAACCACGCCGAATCCACCAACAGAGTAATGAATATAGACGCAAGCTCAATACATGAAAAATCATGGAGTTCAATATGTCTACTAAACGATAATTTTGTACGTATGTTGTTTCAAACTTTTAATAATGGTAAAATTGAAATGATTGTGGCAACTACTTCCGAGTTTAATATATCACATAAGCTTTACATGACTTTATTTTAACTTTCAATGGGAAGATATAAGATTGTTTTTCATAATCCGTTTTAATATTGTTACGATTTCGTTGTTTTCTAATGATGTTATCTCTTTATCGTTATTTTTTATTTTATGTTTATCTTTTCAGTAAAAACCCATTTTAAAATTTTTTATCTAATTTTTTTGAATTCGTTTTTGTTAGAAAATATATATTAAAAAAATAAAAATAAAAAAAAACAAAATTGAAAAGTTAAAATAAAATTTCTCTTATTCTTTCTCCAAGTTATTATCTCCTTTTAAGATCTCTACTCTATTATCCCTTATTACAAAAGAGGAGCATAGCACCCGCGCGTTGCGGCAGAATTTTATAACTACTTTTTTGGATAAATACATTGGTTACAAAGTGTGTCAAAAATATAGATTATGAGATTCTGTCGATTGTTTTAAAACCATATAGAAAGATCAATGTTAATTAAATTATAATCAATTACAAATTGATAACAAAAATAGTGAACTAATATAATAAAGCAAAAAACAAACCAATATAATATTTATACATACACTAAATAGTGTTGTAGTGTGTGGAGAGCATTTTGGGAACCATAAAGATGCTGAAAGGGGCAGTTTGGGAACAAAAAATATGCTTAAAGTCTTAATCCAATTCTCTTTATAAGGGGTTAATTAGAATCAATTACAAATTGATAACAAAAATAGTGAACTAATATAATAAAGCAAAAAACAAACCAATATAATATTTATACATACACTAAATAGTGTTGTAGTGTGTGGAGGGCATTTTGGGAACCATAAAGATGCTGAAAGGGACATTTTGAGAACAAAAAATATGCTTAAAGTCTTAATTCAATTCTCTTTATAAGGGGTTAAAGAAGACATTAAATGCCCTTTTAAGCAATTTACCCTATAAATAAATCTTTCGTCTCACACCAAACAAAAACTATAAAGGATTGCCATCTGTTTTATACGAGGAAAATAACACTTGATCGAATATATTATATATGTACTTAAAGTTGTACTAATTCTTTTATTCTAAATAAACAAAATCTTTGATAATGGATATCTAGAAAATACTTTTAGGAGATGGAGATCTAATTTTGCACGACGATAAATGATTAAACATCATGTAATATGATGTTGTGGGGTCGATTCATAAGGATATAAAAAAGAGTTGGGATTTGAGGTAATAATGATTAAGGGGTGGGTAAAATGGTAATCATGAGTCATAATGACCATCATTATCTTGAATGGGAGTCGGATGCAAATTATACATTTCTCCTTTACGTGTGCAGTCAATGAGTCAAAACTCATTCCACTTTTCACCTCATACACGTTTCTTAAATTCACAAAATTCTCAGTTTATCACTGTAGTTTAACCTACATCAAAAGAATGTGTAGTATGTAAATTGACTAAAATAATTAAAAAATCATCATTGACTATTATTAACTACCATTTTAAACTCTTATATCAGTATGACTTTGATAAATTAATCGTTAACTGGATTTTAATTAATTTTCTAAATAACCGAATTGCGGGTGATCGCCTAATATAGTTCATATAATTATTTATTATTATCAATGTTGATAATATCTATATGTACGTAGAAAATGAGTTATAACCAAAATTGCGGTTACGTTGTTTACAAAAAGAGCATCTATAATATACATTCTTTTGAGGAGACATTTTTTCCTTTGAGAAATGCGAAAAGTGAATTACTTTTGAATCTTTCTTACAACTTGACCTTAAATCTTGATTCTTGCCTATGCATTATTGCTTTTCACTTGAGTTTCATCATGTCTCCCTTATTCTTTCAAATTTGCCTTCATATACATTACAAACTTAATATAATTTGATATTGACATATTGTTATAAATAACCAATATTTGCTGATATTTGCACTGATTATAGTTTCATAATACAATTTGATATGAATACAATATTACATTACATTACGATATGATATGATATACATCTAAGTACATGAGAAAAAGTGGGTTTAAATTGAACTTTATCATAACAAAAAGTAAAATGTTAAATTCATTTTAAAAGCTTTACTTTTATTTGAAAGCAGATATAAAATAAAATTGAATAAGCTCATGGAAATTTGGGTATGAGTTTAGAAGATTACTTTCAAGGGCCTTTTAAAGGCTTCACTTTTAATATTTGAATTCTAGCCATTTATATTTTGTATACTTTTCTTTATCAGATATTTTATACTTTTGGGTTAGGATTGGAATACTTTTAATTTTAAAAACTTCTTTTGCATGATTTAATGTTTTAAATTTTATTCTTGCTATGATTTTATTTTTATCTTTGAAGTTTTGTACTTAATCCGAATTTGTTGGTTTTCATTTCATAAGTACAACACACTTTTATTCGCTCTTGTGAAACTAAATGCACTACTGTCACAGAGATGCATCAAAGAAATGCAACAATCATTTCTTTTGAAAGATATAATTCAGAATGACACTTCCATAAATTCCAAATCATAAAAAGTTGTAGAGTTTAGTGCATCAAATTATTCGATGGGAGTGTACTTGGTAACTTGGACATTTAACACCATATGTACTTGGGTCAGTATGAACATGGCCCATATAAATTTATCCATTAGAGCCCATTGTGTTTAAAGGAGACAAACCTTGTCTATTAAAAAATATGGAATTAACTATAAAAATATCTTTTATATATATATATATATATATATCAAACGATATGTATCAACGTTTCCCCCTTTTTGGGAGTTTGTGTAATCTTACTTGTTTTGCGAGCAGACTCCTTCATAACGATTCGTTTTGTGAGCCAGAAAAGTCATGGCGAGTAAACTTTTTTAGTCATCAGGGGTTTATACCAAGGATATACATATACCTCTACATTGTGAGTCACAAGTTATTGCCAATGGACCACGATTTTAATTGTTTTTATCAACAATTTTCATGTCTTTTAACCTTGCATTTTGGTAAGGGTAAAAAAAAAAAATTAACTACTCGTAATATTTTAGCTCACAAGATTCCCTGTTCTATACAATAACCATAACTAAATTTATGACTAAATAGAACCACTCCATATATTATTTTTTTGAACAACAATTTTATTAAAATAAATCTAGCAAGACGCTAGTAACATAATTACAATGTACTAAGCATAGGACTTCGTAACCAATCTATCCAACTACAGTTCATTTTACTTCTAGCATTACACCAATTGTACGACAAATAATATCTATAACAATAATATAACTAAAAGAGGAGGTTGGGGGTACACTTGGTACCCCTAATCCTCCTTTTTCCCCCTAAAGCTCCCACCTAATTAATCCTCTTATAAAGCGCCTCTCCTACTTTTTTTATATTAAACAAATCTTATTATCCTTAAAACTCTCCCAAAAATTATTATATATACAACCTAAATTAAATTTATAAAAACCTCACCCCTCACGGCTTCACAAGAAAAAAAGGGTTTTAAATAAGAGCAATGCTAGAGTGACAAACAAACTTCTACTAACAAAGTTTACAAACATATGTGGCATCCATAACCACCAATGGAATTATTTTTCTTTTCTCTTTATCCACCCTCTCTCCTTATTTCATTGGTCCACATGTGTTTGTAAACCTTGTTAGTAAAGATTTGTTTGTCATTCAAGCATTTCTCTTTAAATAATTTTTTTTTTTGAACAGTTAGTCGGTATTCGACATCAGGGAACACCTCACCGTATAATGGTGAAGCCCTGCACGTACTCTAGACTACGAGATGTAGACCATAAGCCGTTACAGGTGATTCAGGAAAAAAACCCACAGACTTGTCATTCCTAAGAGTCGAACCCAAGACCTATGGGAAAAACCAGGGATGCATCTGCCAGTTGAGCTAGCTTCTCTTTAAATAATGATATCCTAAATTGTGAATCACCTTGGCATCATTCGACTTTGCTTATCAGGAGATGGTTTGATTTCCTACTTAGAACTCTTTGTATTAATCTTCTAATATCTACTGAATTTTGCTTACTTTTTTTAGTCAGTGTCGACTTAGCCTTAAAAAAAAAGGGTTTTTTTAAAAATATTTTGTTCATGTTTAATCATTATTATTTGATATTGAATTCCTATGTTATTATTGTATCTCTTTTAATTTAGTTTGTTGTCAATTATAGGTTCAATTTTTTATTTTTTTAGGGGTTACCTGGAATTGATATTGACATGGAGTTAATCTTCATATGTTTTGTTCTTTAATCTGTAAGCTTTTATTTCACTTAAAATTTGGAGCAGTGCTTGAAATATGAGTGATGGATTATTAGGGGATTAAAAAATATTCATGTATTTATTATGATAATTCACACTATTTTTTTTTTGGTCGTGTTTGTGCTAATTTTTAGCTATTTTTGTTTCTTGATGTTATGCTTATGTTGGTGTATTTGTGGCCTGACATTGCTATTGTTAATCAAACATATTTTGTTTTTATCATTACTGAAATTTCATCAAAGGTGGCCATTATTTCTGGTGACCTTTTTTTTGTCTACAATTTGCTGGGTTGATTAGTTTATGTGATTGTTTTCGGCAATCATAGTTCGAGAAAGAGATGGAGGACAATTTGTTGTAGCAAAATTTTCTCAAATATCAAAAATCTCCCAAATAAGGGCTTGGAAAATCATTTGCCTTTCTATGTTGATTTTTCAGATACTCATTTCGGTTTCATGAAGCAATAGATGTCTGATAATAAAAGTATGAACGATTTAGTTTTTTTTATTAATTGATTTTATCGTTCATGAGAACGGTGCTCTTATCACTATTCTGATAAGTAACATTACATTATTTAGGGGTGGCAAATTTGGCTGCTGTGATGGGTTGGGTGAAGGGTAAAATTTTGGGTGGGCTGAAACATGTGTTTTGTAAAGTTTTAAGCTATCTTGATAAATAGTTGGTGTGCAAAATGCGATTACAACTATAGTTAGCAGTTGAAAAATCTATTGCTGAGATGAAAACTATAATGCGATTAGAATTTATGTTTTACAAATGTTTGGTTCTTTTTGCATTTCTCATATTAGTATAATTTCAGTGAGGGAAACCACAAAGTTTTGAGAATAGAGAACAACCAATAAAAATGGTTGCTATATGGTATTAATTATGATAATAATGTTTTACTTTTTGCGAGGTTAGTGATCTTATTATTCTTAATTAGGATTGCCTAATGTTTTTAAAATTAATGGTGGTGAATTTATGGTTGTGGTTAACTGACATCTGCAGCAACAAAGGAAGAATTGGTCATGAGTTGTTATTTTTCTAACATCTTTCTCGGTAGACTTGAGAGAATATACAAGCCTTCACTTTTGTTGTCACATGATAAATGATATTTGTCTGAAGTCTACTTTTCAGCACACAATCAGAATTGTAATAGTATCATTTGCTTTTCAAGTTTCATTTTTACTTATTTCTATGTTATATATGTGTACTACTTTCTCTCGGCATTTTGGCATGACTCGAGAGGTGCTTTGTCAATGGACTTTGAAATTTTCTTTGTTGTACAGCTTGGTGTGGAGTATTGGTTGATCACTATGATCCCCTTATCCCAAAAGATGGTTGCGTTGGTGCTTTGAGTGAACATCCGTTATTTGTATGTTATAAAATGATTTATGATCCTTAAAAATAATATGTTGTAATAGTTAGATTGAAAGATGTGTTTAGCAGCGGGGATGTTTGCATTTGTGATATACATTGCAAAGATTGTTTGGAAGTAAAATTCTCTAGATTCTTTTATTTTTACTTTAATACATTG